>JAODAL010034834.1:0-43712 GCA_025379985.1 Phyllomedusa bahiana | reverse complement strand
TTAAATTTTATTTTTTTTTAATTTTTTTTTTTCCTTTTATTTTTTTACTTTTTTTTTTTTTTTTTTAAATCCCATGAAGGGAGAACTGTGTTCCTTTTTTTTTTTTTTGCACTTAGTAATGTATTAGCATATTCATATATGCTAATACGTTATAATCTGTGTCCATGTGACACAGCCAGTGATCAGGGCAGCACACAGTCTGCCCTGATCGCTGGCTTCTTACACAAGACAGCCCTGGGGCTACTTCAGTTTCCCAGGGCTGACTGTGCAGCCCCGGGCTCTGTCGGGTCACCGGGTGTCCCCATCACCCAACAGAGCAGGGAAACCCTTTGATTGCGCTGCGGTGACGAACTGCAACATTCAAAAGGTTAAAGCACGGGGAGCGGAGGAGCTTGCAGGAGCTGTGCTGGGAACAGGGCGTCGCCGCGAACTCCGATGTCTGCAGTGACGCCAAAAGACGTCACCCCAGACGAACGACCTGCAGCAGCCTACGTCAAAAGACTGTGGGCGGTCGTTGAGGAGTTAATTTATTAGTCCAGCCCTCTAAAACCATTCCAATTTCTCATATGGCCCCATGGGAAAATGAATTGCCCACCCTGAATTAGGATATGTTCACACGACGTATTGCGACACGTACCGTGCGTGCTGCAACACGTCTTTCACACGGCGTTCAATACGCATCGGGGAAGACGGAGGTAATTCATAGCTCTCCTAGAGAGCTATGAATTACCGTAATTTCGGGGCACGTTTCGGGCGTGTTGCAGCACAATTACGCCCCGAAATACGGTCTAAAAGACGCCGTGTGAACATATCCTTAGATGTCTCTTTTTTTTTATTCCAGCCTAGAAATGAATTCTGCCGGTCTCTTCCGCTGCAGCAGAACTGGAATTATGTTCCAAGTGAAACATCCTCTGACCATTAAATACGAGTTAGATTCTTGGGGCAATCATATGACACAAATGCACAGGGATGGCTATGTGGTAATAAGTCCTCTCTTCAACAGTAAGACAACGGTGCAGCCTGGAGCGGTGCTAGCAGTACACGTACCTCATCACTTATCTGCAGCAGGTAAGCAAAGAACACAGGAAAACCGGAAAATACACAAGACAGGGGTCTCTTGTTCTAGCAAGATCCCAGGAAATTGAGCCCCGAACAATCTAACATTTATCACCTTCCCTGTAAATAAGAAATATTGTATACTATACAGTATATTGCATTAAATTGTTGACCCTTTATCTACTCCAGTTCCCCACTTCCCTCTCTCCTTACATGTATGTTAATTGGCTGGTATGTTGCACTAACCAGCCCGGTTTCTCTGGTTTTGTGTTACCTTTGCTTACAGAATGTGAAGTGTATCAACCGTACATTAAATGCATCCATTACAAGCAAGGTAAAATAATCCTGGAATCGCCGACACAGATCAATCCGTCTTATATAGTACTGGAAAACCCCAGCTTCTCTTGTGTGGGAGCGCTTATAGAAAAAGTGTGGATGTATGTATCAAGTTTCTTTTACTTCCCCGGAGTTGTTCTGATATATGGCAAAAAACATAAGAACAAGTATCTCATTCACCTCTTCCTGGTACCCGACAGGGAATCTGAAGTGAAACAGGTGAGATTTTGCCATGTGTGCACCATGCTTGGTGTTGTTGTGTCATTTCATATACAAGCATCGTACTAGAGAATAAGGAAAGTGATATATGGTTATTGGAAATGCCTCCTCGTCCACCCTACACAGCAACTACCAGATACCTGGACTGAACGCTATTAGTTTTCAGTTCAATGTACAGCATGAATACACAAAGTCGGCCATTGTTAGGGTGACATGATATCACAGCAGGGGTTGTCTTAGCATATATGGTACCTCACAAAAGTAAGTACACCCATCACATTTTTGTAAATCTTGTATTATATCTTCTCATGGGACAACACTGAGGAGCTGACCCTGATACAATGTAAAGTAGTCAGTGCACGACTTGTATCACAGGGGAAATGTGGTGCCCTCAAAATTACTCAGCACAACCATCAATGTCTAAACCGCTGGCAACAAAAGTGAGGACACCCCTGAGTGACAACAAAAGTGAGGACACCCCTGAGTGACAACAAAAGTAAATACACCCCTAAGTGACAACAAAAGTGAAGACACCCCCAAGTGAGAATGGACAAATTGTGCTCAAAGTGTCAGTATTTTGTGTGGCCGCCATTATTTTCCAGCTCTGCCGTAACTCTCTGGGGCCTGGAGGTCACTGGAGCTTCACAGGTTGCAGCCACTGGAATCCTCTTCCCTCCTCCATGACGACATCACGGAGCTGGTGGGTGGTAGAGACCTTGCGCTCCTCCATCTTCTGTTTGAGGAGGCCCCACAGATGCTCCACAGGGTTTAGGTCTGGAGACGCTCGGCCAGTCCAGCACCTTTACCCTCATTCTCTTTAGGCAGTGGGGGGGTCCTGGAGGTGTTTGGGTCGTCATCATGTTGGATCCTGCCTTGTGACCTAGAAGGGAGGGGATCATGCTCTGCTTCAGGATGTCACAGGACATGTTGGCATGTTTCCCTCAATGAACTGTAGCTCCTCACAGCCTAGCACTCATGCAGCCCCAACACTCCCACCACCATGCCTGACTGTAGGCAGACACACTTGTCTTTGTACTCCTCACCTGCTTACCGCCACACACGCCTGACACCATCTGAACCAAATAAGTTTCTCTTGGTCTCATCAGACCCAGGACTTGGTTCCAGTAATCCTTGTCCTTAGTCTGCTTGTCTTCAGCAAACTGTTTGTGGCTTTGTTGTGCATCATCTTTAGAAGAGGCTTTCTTCTGGGACGACAGCCATGCAGACTGATGCAGTGTGCGGTGTATGGTCTGAGCACTGACAGGCTGACCCCCACCCCTGTAACCTCTGCAGCAATGCTGTCAGCACTCATCTCAGGATATGACGCTGAGCACGTGCTCTCAGCTTCTTTGGTCGAGTTAAACCCCTGTGTGGCCTTGGTCCCCACGCTGCAGCTCAGTGTCAGGGTGTTGGCATCTTCTTATAGCCTTGGCCATCTTTATGTAGAGTAGAAAACATTTTTTTAGATCCTCAGCCAATTCTCTGCCTTGAGGAACCATGTTGAACTTCCAGTGACCAGTAGGAGAGAAAACACCAAATTTAACACATTTACTCCCCATTCACATCTGAGTCCTTACACTAACGAGTCACATGACACCATGGAGGGAAAATGACAAATTGGGCACAATTCTTCCATTTTCACTTAGGGGTGTACTCACTTTTGTCCCCAGCGGTTTAGACATTGATGTCTGAGTTGAGTTATTTTGAGGACATCACATTTCCCCTGTGATAGAAGCCATGTACTGACTACTTTACATTGTATCAAAGTGTCAGATCCTCAGTGTTGTCCCATGAAAAGATATAATACAATCTTTACAGAAATGTGAGGGGTGTACTTACTTTTGTGAGATACTGTATACTGGTGTACAAAAAGGGACAACATTCCTCATTAGGGAGAGGCACCACACAGGTATGTGAAGATTCATACACCATGGCTGCTCCACTGCACTGATGAGGGGCAAATACCCCAAAAAGGCTGTCTGCAGATGAGTATGTGGTTGGCTCTAATAACAGTCACATTGCAAGGGATGGGAATTGAGGACCGCTACATCCAATAGGTGGTGCTTCAGAGACCATTTTTTTTCCCATTGACAAGAACCCCAAAACTGCAGATGAGGATCTAGTTTGGCTTTACTCCCAGTCACATTGCAAGACTCAGATGTGACTTGAGAAACTCTACATCCAGTAGGTGGTGCTGCAGAGTCCTGGACATTTTTAGCTTATTTGCATATATTTAAATTGCAGTTGAACGACCATGGCGTATAACCCTACACACACCTACGAAGTGCCTTTCCAAATGAGGGATGTTGCTCTTTTTGAGCTACGTCTATTGCCTCTCACCTTGCCTCTACGTCTATTACTCTATTCTACACTTAAAACACCCCAACACAGCTGTCTGAATTTCTGGTATGACTTTACTCCCAGTCCCATTGTAAAGGCTCAGTGAGTCAGATGTGACTTGAGGAGCGCTACATCCAATAGGTGGTGCCGAGTCCTAGTTCTTATCCCTGAGAAGCCACCAATCCCCAGGCTATGTCTCCACTGCACAGAAAAATGATCATATTTTCGTCGGTTTTAGGATTCTAAAACCGCCGAAAATAGGATTGTTCAGGCGGCCCATAGACGTTAATAGAAAAATACGACTTGTGGTCTACACAGGTCGTATTATCTCTGCTCGTCTTCTGGCGCCGGCGTATTATATAACATATTGAGTTTTTTCATCATCTTCCCATACAATCAATTGCATGGGCCAACAACAAAAGAACCAAAAACGACTGCGTTTTTTTGCGCAAAACGTGACAAAAACCACGGTCGTGCATCGGTCGACTTTCAGCCATTTTGTGTCCGATGCTGTGGGGATTTAGCCTTAGTGGCACAATGCTTTCCAAACATTACTGCCACTAACGTGCAGGGGTCAGATATCCATATGGATGTATAGAAGGTGGAATAAAGAGGACATCTATGGGTGATATAGAGGTGATAGCTGCTCCCAGGGCTTTTTGTCTGTCACACAGGCAAACACCAGTGACATACATGACATACTGTATGGTAGTTGGAGGGCATTGTTACAGATACTGTATCCAAGTGTTACACCTCTGCTTGAAAGTAAGTAAGGCCCTGTTCACACGACGGATTTGGCTGCGTGTTTCAGCGCGGTTGCCGCGGCCAAAACCTCGTCCAAGTCGCGCCCCAGTTCATAACATGGTTTCCTATGGGAAACCGCGTTACTGTGCACACGGCGCGGGTTTGGTTCGCCGTGCTTTTCGCCACGCCCCACCCGTGCCGAAACCCGCGGCGGGAGACGCGAGTTTGCGCCGCGATTTGGATGAGGTTTTGGCCACGACAACCGCGCTGAAACCCGCGGCCAAATCCGTTGTGTGACCAGGGCCTAAATGTGTAAAAGATGCAACAATGGTCAGTCCACACTGCAAGGGTTTTCAACCATCTGCATAGACTTCAATAGAAAATCCATTCAGTAGTCCACACTGAATGGATTTTCTGCCGGACTGTTTTTTTACAATGCTGGCGTTCTGAAAAACTTAGAGCATGTTCATTCTTCCGCCTGAACTGTTCAGTGCAAAGGGGGACGGCTGAATCCCCAGAAGCCGTCCCTCTCTTAAAAAAAAAATAAGACAATTTAACGGTCGGATAATCCGACCAGTACCGTAATTTGTCTATGCCGTGTGAACGCACCTTATACCTGCTGGTAAATAAGGTGGTAAATGATGCACTTTACCTCAGAGTTGGACAAACTAATGTAGTTAGGCGCGCTCCAGTCAGGCTATAAGAACTTACATACCTTTTTGTTTTGCTATTTAGAGTAGCACAGTACACTATTTTATTCCATGCCACGGTTTCCAGCAAAAAACATATACTGAAAGTGGTTAGAAGCAATGTATACCTATAGTATACCTAGACTATTATTATTATTATCATTTATTTTACAGCGCCCTTGATTTCAGGGCGCTGTACATTTCAGGCGGGTACATAAATAACATCGGTCAAACAATTACAAAGTGACAATAAGTGACTAACAACTGGTACAGAGGGAGAGGGCCCTGCCCGCGAGGGCTTACAATCTACAGGGAAGGGGTGAAGAGACAGAAGGTGAGGGGCGGACATGTTTGTGGGGCGGAGCAGTGCAACACGGTTAATGTTGGTTATAGGCGATCCTGAAGAGGTAGGTTTTCAGGTGACCTTTGAGGCTGGTGAGAGTGGGGGAGAGTCTGATGTGTTGGGGCAGTGAGTTCCAGAGTATGGGGGAAGCACGAGAGAAGTCTTGGAGACGGTTATGTGAGGAGGTGATAAGAGGAGAGCAGAGGAGAAGGTCCTGTGAGGAGCGGAGGTTGCGTGAGGGGAGGTATTTAGAGATTAAGGCAGAGATATATGAAGGGGAGAGGTTATGGAGAGCCTTGTAGGTCGAAGTTGCGGGCTTGAACTGGATTCTCTGGGCAATGGGAAGCCAGTGAAGGGATCGGCAGAGGGGAGAGGCAGACTACTGCAACATCCTTCTCTGTGGCCTCCCAGCTAGCACCCTCGCACCCCTCCAATCCATCCTTAACTCTGCTGCCCGTCTCATCCACCTCTCTCCTCACTACTCCTCTGCCTCTCCCCTCTGCCAATCCCTGCACTGGCTTCCCATTGCCCAGCGAATTCATTTCAAGCTACTAACCATGACCTACAAAGCTCTCCATAGCCTCTCCCCTCCATACATCTCTGCCCTAATCTCCAGATATCTTCCCTCTCGCAATCTCCGCTCCTCACAGGGCCTTCTCCTCTGCTCTCCCCTTATCAACTCCTCACATAACCGTCTCCAAGACTTCTCCCGTGCTTCACCCACACTCTGGAACTCACTGCCCCAACACATCAGACTCTCCTACACCTTCACCAGGTTCAAAAGCCACCTGAAAACCCATTTCTTCAGGATTGCCTATAACCTACAATAACCCCGCTGTCACTGTACTACCCCACAAACATGTCTGCCCCCCACCTTCTGTCTATTTCCTCCTCCTTGTAGATTGTAAGCCCTTGCGGGCAGTGGCCTCTCTCCCTCTGTACCAGTTGTATTCATTCATCGTTATCACTGTACTTGTTTGACCTATGTTATGTAGCCCCACCTTTGAATGTACAGCGCCCTGGAATCAATGGCGCTTTAAAATAAATAATAAGGGCATGTCCCCACGGCACGGGTTTTCGGCCGGTTTTTCAGCCGGTTTGCGGTTTTGCAGACCGCCTGAAAAACCGGCCTAAAATGAGCACAGTGGTGCTCTATGGAAAACCCGTTCGGCAGTCCCCACTGCACGGGTTTTCCGCCCGGCAGTTTTTCCGCCTGCGGTCCGGCCGCAAAACATTCAACAAGCACAATCTTCCGTCTGGTTTTTAGACAGAATCTGTGCTTGTGAATGTGATGGGGGAGGGCTTTTCTCCACTCATCGCGGAGAAAAGCTGTCCCCCCCGCGGCCGTGGGGACGGGCGCAAAACAGGACAAATACCGGTCGGGTAAACCGACCGGTATTTGTCCTCTGCTGTGGGAACGCAGCCTAATAGTACCATGCCTGAAAGCCTTCTGCTAGAGGTGTACATCAGGAAATCTTCTGACAGAAGGCTCAAACATGATATGAACAGAGCCTAAATGGGCAACTTTTCTTGCAAAAGTGAACAACATAAAGCAGCAAAGACAACAAAGAATACATGGGTCCGGATAGCATATTGAAGGAGGAAATTAATGTATATAATTACCTATTTAATGTTCCTATTCAGGTTATTCACACAAAGGAGCACAGCAATGGGTTCCGCTTGATTGACAAACCAGCCTATGTCAGAAAAGCCTGCACTGAAAAGATATACACTGTGTCAGGACCACCAGGTTCACGTGTAACACCCAAGGTAAAATGTTGTCAAGGACTGTCCGTAATTTGCTCTACAGGCAGTCCCCAGGGTTACGGCGCTCCGAGTTCTGACGGTCTCGTAGTAATGAACTTTGAATTTTATGTAGCGCGATAAAAAGCCTCTGATCCTAACTAGGAGGCCACTGGAAGTTGGAGATTTGTTTCGACTATAAAACAGCAGCAGCACTGCATTTCTGCATGATAGGAAGGGACACAGAGGGCAAAACATAAGTGAAAAGAGTGGTAATTTACAATCCAAAACTGGAAAAAAAAAAAAAAGTAAAATAATTTTTGGCTGGAGTTAATTTTCAAAAAATTACCTGTTATGACTTCAGTTTAACATCAAACTTTTCTTCTTCAATCACATTCTTGTTTATAACTCGGGGACTGAATGTAGTTGTTAAGAGATGGAATCCTTACCAGACATGTTTCCACATTTTACCAGAGTAGATCAAGTTCCCTTATTACTTGGGCTTGATACCGATGTCCCACAAGGGAAGATCTCCTAGTAACAAGCACCATAGATATCAAATTGTCTACTGCTGCTGCATCGATACTCCTCCTCATCGCTGTCATGTGTTAATACAAGAACATGGGTTATGGAGAAGAGAATGGGTGTGAGGCTGCAAGTGACTGCAATGTCTGATCATTTCCGCTGAAGCTGCATTTAGTGCACTGTCTAAATGATTAAATGGCCGGGAGCAGATTTTAATCCTGGCTACTGGTGGCCGGTTGCTTATTAAGACTGGTGGCCGACACCTGCTGCGTATGGAGAGGGCTCAGCTGGTGGATTATATTGAGGATAGGCCAACAATTTTGCAAGTTTGGATAACTCCTTTAAGGATGTTTTCACACAGTACATTTTTCGTGCATTTTTTTTTCTTCTAGTAATGCACGTTTCTGCAAAAAAATAAAAAACAGCAAAAAATGCACCAAAAACACATTGTGTGAAAGCACCCTAAAGGGAAAGTCCCAAGTGTGGATCTAATTACTGGACCCTTACCAATCAGGAGAACAGAGGTCCCATGTCACAATTCGATTGGAGTAATGCAGACACTACCATTCCATTCGATGTCTCAAGGACTAGGGACTGAGAAAATTGCCGAGAAGCAGGATGCCCAGCTATCATTCATTTATTACCTGTGCTTACTTAGGGTATGTTCACACAGCGTAAACATACCCTTGTACTTCTGCACATAATTGCGCTGCAATCCGCCTGAAGTACGGGCCAACATTACGGTAATTCATAGCTTTCATTGAGAGCTATGATTATCTGCTCTTTACCCCAGAATGAATATCAGTGAGAGCTCCAGCACGTCCCTCGGAGGCTGCGGGCGTATAGTGATGCACACAGTACGCGCTGCTATACACCCTTAGGCCATGTTCACACGGCTTAAAATGGGCCGTATTTCGGTCCGTAATTACGTGCCGAAGTACGCCAATTACGGGCCGAAAACGGCCCATTCATTACGGTAATTCACAGTTCTCATAGAGAACTATGGATTACGTCTCCTCTCCCCGCCCGGCGAAGCCGCCGGGCGGGGAGATAATTGACATGTCACTTTCTAGCAGCGTATACGCGCCGCTAGCAGTGATTGTCTATGGGGCCGGCGAAGTGTCGGCCCCCCGCTCACTCCCCCGCTCCCGCCCCGCCCCCGTCCACACGGTGTAATTGCGGGGCGTAATTACGCCCTGCAAATACACCGTGTGAACATAGCCTTATGTGAACATAACCTTAGATGATGGATGTTGTATGTGGCACAAACCATTAACACTGATCATTGGACTCAAAAACAGACTGTTGCTTAAGTGTTCAATATATTTGTAATTTCAGGAGCTGCATTTCCTCTTTATAAAGCCATCAGCACAATATCCATACTCGGATATCAGTATAGATGGGAAGGTGACCAGCATCAGCCTGAAAATAAAGGAAAGCGACACTTCTAACATGATCTGGGAATGTCAACTGGATGATGGTGAGATGTGTCATTTAAACCTCATGTAACTATACAAAAATACAAAAAGAAGCAGCACCACAATTATCAAGAATAGTGATTTTAATCACTGAAGTCAATACATACATTTTATATTTGTGCGGGGCTGCGCCTAAGATTCGCCGCCCGAGGCAGTGCGATCATACATGCGGGGAAAAGTCCACCGCGCCTCGCCAGTGTGTGAGGCGCAGTGCGGGGACTTAGGCGCAGAGCGGGGCTGCGCTGAACATGTATTCCGACTCGAGCCAGGCTGGAAAACAGCGAGAAATCATTAAGGGTGTCCGTGCGGCATGGAGTATGAATCAAAAAATCGCCTTTATAAAGGCGTCAAACATTATCAGAAAAAGAGCTCAAACCTACAAAAAAAAATACATAAATAAAATCACTGTCCAAAAATCTAGACCGGCGCTACGTCGGGAATTTGGATATTGAAAGTTGCCGGGAAATACAGTAATTCAAATTCTGTAAGCTATTCTCATTGGTCGGCATAAACCAGCCAATCAGAATAGGAGCGACATTGAACCATTAAAACCTATGGAGAAGAATTGACCAATCAAATTCAAAGGCGGGACAGTTCAAAATACAGTAAAAATGCAGAATAGAGCTGATTGGTTGAGCTAGCGGGGGCTTGGCTATCCCAGCCAATCAGAGCGCGAGCTACTTGTCCCATTGTAGTCTATGGAGAGATCGGCGCTCAGCGAGATTGCATTATTTATTCCATAAAATCCTGTTTATTTCTTTATTTTCGTTGCACCCATACTATTGATCCTTGGCTAACGAAAATAAAGAAATAAAACTGATTTTATTGAATTAATATTTTTTTTTCTTTACCCCCATATTATCATTCGTTTTATATACACATCGAGACCACTTCTGTAGTCTTATCATTTGATTTCGGACATGTACAGTTCGCTCTCCCATTGGTCCAAATAACGTTGCCTCTTTTAACTTAGCCAATCACAGAGCTCGCTCTGAATTTCTTTTCACCATAGAACTCTATGAGAAAGTAGCTCGCGCTCTGATTGGCAAAGCTGGACAAGCCCCCGCCGCTTCAACCAATCAGCTCTTTTCTGCCTTTTTACTGTATTTTGAACTGTCCCGCCTTTGAATATGATTGGTCAATTTTTCTCCATAGGTTAGAATGGGCCACTGTCGCTCCTATTCTGATTGGTCAATACTCCTCCATAGGTTAGAATGGGCCACTGTCGCTCCTATTCTGATTGGTCAATACTCCTCCATAGGTTATAATGGGCCACTGTCGCTCCTATTCTGATTGGTCAATACTCCTCCATAGGTTATAATGGGCCCCTGTCGCTCCTATTCTGATTGGTCAATTCTCCTCCATTAGGATATTAATGGGACATTGTCGCTCCTATTCTGATTGGCTGGTTTATGCCGACCAATTTAGAATAGCTTAAACAATTTGAATTACTGTATTTCCCGGCAATTCTCTCTATTGCAATTCCTTATGTAGCGCCAGTCTCGGCGACAAATGCGTTGTTCGGGATTTAACTGATTTATTTTTAGAGAAGGTTTCAGCTCTTTATCTGATAATGTTTTACACTTCATAAAAATGATTTTTTTTATCATACTCCATGCCGCACGGCGCTGAGATTGCTTTGCGCCGATCTCTCCATAGACTACAATGGGAGAAGTAGCTCGCGCTCTGATTGGCCGAGATAGCCAAGCCCCCGCTAGCTCAGCCAATCAGCTCTATTCTGCCTTTTTACTGTATTTTGAACTGTCCCGCCGTGGATTCTGATTGGTCAATCCTTCCCCATAGGTTTTAATGGTTCACTGTCGCTCCTATTCTGATTGGCCGGTTTCTGCCGACCAATGAGAATAGCTTTCAGAATTTGAATTACTGTATTTCCCGGCAATTTCCAATATCCGAATTCCTGATATTGCGGCGTTCTAGATTTTTGGAAAGTGATTTTTTTCAATGTATTTTTTTATTTTTGAGGTTTGAGCTCTTTTTCTGAGAATGTTTTCCGCCTTTATAAAGGCGATTTTTTCAGAATCATACTCCATGCCGCACGGAGCGGAGCGCCAAGACTTCTGTTGCGATCTTCTATGTTTCCTCGCATGTTCCGTTCTCGCTTCACTTCGCCTCCGCCGGAGCATTTAGACCAGAATCAACCCGGTCTGCCTGTCGGAGCTGCCGAGTGCTGCATTGCGCCGCACTTTGCCGACTCGCGATCGTACATGCCTCGGAGTTTTCGAGCGCGCCGCGTCCTGCCCCTAAACGCCTACAGTGCGCCCATTGCCCGCCCCTTCATGCGGGGCGCAGCTGAAAGTGGTGAACGCTGCACCTAACATCGCATCCCTTGCGCCCCGACAGCGGATTGGGGCCCGGGTTTGAGGCGCAGAATACGGCTGAAAACAGGCGTAAAGCCCGATCATACATGTCGCCCATAGTCTGCACTTCTCTAAACCTTTGCAAACTTAGCCCAACACAATCAATCATCATGATAATAAGGGTATGTTCACAACGCATTTTTTGAAGTGTAAATTTACGCTTCAAAATCAGCTTCAAAGAATACCTGATTAGAGTCGTATCTTGAAGAGTATTTTGAAAAATTATATCACCCGGAAGTGCTGGCAGCCCGCCCAGGCGAATAGTAGTGGCGTAATAGGCTGTAAGCCAGCATGGTGCACTACATGTATCTGTGTTAATGGCACCCCTCTGTATTGCCTTATCTATATGCAATTATAATATCAGCAACCATCCCCCTCATACATAGAAGGCTGGGAGTGGTTGTCTTATTAGTATTTTGCATTTGTGCAATCTCCCCATGTAGTATTCTGTGGCATTTCTGCATACAGGTGGGAACAGGTATCAATTACATGTGCCGTTTTTTAGCCTCTCATTGTTACCCTAGTGGTGGGGTGTGTGAGCTATTGCTCAGCAATTAGCTGCACCTGTTTATCTTTCCCAAGTAGCATAGGGGCCAGTGTTGCCTCTTTACTGGGTTCAGTCTTCAGTCCAGCCTTTGAGCTGTGAGTATGGCCTTGTGCTATGTTTTTTGAGTAATTAATGTTCCATTTTTTCTGTGTTTTTTCTATGGGGATTTTATAAGCGATAAACGCCTCAAGAAATGGCATGTCACTTATTTTTACGGCCGTAATTGCATCCCATAAACAGCTCGCAATTACGCTTGTGAACTGCGCTTCGTATGAATGACAAAGTGTATTTTACATTAAATTCAATGACGAATGATTTAAAACTTCTCCGAGCCTAATTTTGGGTCAATTTCCAGTGCATAAAATGCTCTGAACAAATGGCCCCAAAAATGCAGTGTGAACATACCTTATGTCAGCAGTGTCTTCTTTTTATTTGATGCAGTAACTTTCCATTGTTGTTCTTTTCATAAGATGATCTTGATAGATTCAGGAGGATCCCCAGTGGGTCCACTACAAGAGGAAGATCAGAACAATCGCCCATCTCAGGTACAGTCCTCAGTCACTGTCAGGTTGCACAAAACTTAGGGAAGAAATGTCATGACTTAATGTATTCATATGGAACACCCAGCGATGCAGCTTCCAAGTTCATCCCGCTCAGTCCCACCTGAGCCCGCACACTGTACACAGGCGCACCTTGTCACAAAATCCCTATTAAATGTCCCTCCCCTGATGCAACCGCACACGTTTTTAAATGCGGGGGGATTTTTCTTTTTTCTTTTGCTGCACCAAAAATTTGAAGGGTTGTTCCCGTTATAGACTGTGATAACAGATTGCTAGGATATGCCATCAAAGTCTGATGAGGTGAGTCCCGCACCTATCTCGGGAATGGGCCCCTGAAAGTTTCAGGGCAGAATGGAGAGCTGGTCCTGCTTGCACATGACTATCCATTCTGCTCTATGGGAGAAGTACAGGTGAACACACTGCTCACCATAGGAATTCCCATAGAATACAAAAGAGTCATGTTCATGCGCTCGTAATAGCTTTCTCCTCAGATAGGTGCAGGTCCTAGAGGTGGGAAATGCCATCAAAGTCTAGGGGGGGAGAAAAAAAAGGGCCTGAGAGACCGGGTTCAAGAACATGCCATTGTAGAAGACAAGGATCACCTACCATAGCAGCTTATTCCTGCTTTGTCTGTATCTCTCTTTCCCCGAGGGTATACTAGGGCTGACCAGCTTTACCTTATGGGGTACTATGAAGTTTCTTATATTTAGGCCTCGTTCACGCGGCTTATTTGGGCATGGATTGGCGCTGTACTCTGCGCCGGATTTGAGCTGCAGTACGGCGCCAATCCGTCGGAGTAATTACGGTAATCCACTGCTCTCATAGAGAACAGTGGATTCCGTCGCTCCTCCCCGCTCGGTGAATCCGCCGCGAGGGGAGAAAGTGACATGCACAGTATCCAGGCGCAATACGCGCCGTGGATAATGCAAGTCTATGGGGCCGGGGCGCGGCGCCCTCGCCGGCTCCGGCCCCCGCCCCTTATTCACGCCAGATTTGCGAGCCCAATCCGGCTCACAAATCCGCCGTGAATAAGCCGTGTGAACACGGCCCTACTGTGTTTTTCCCACCTGAATGTTTTACAAAGCCTTCTTGTCACAACCAGCTTTAAGGCTACCATTTCCTGTTAATGTTGTGGGCAGTTCTACAGCTTCGTGCTCTCACCTCCTGCTCAGGCTGTGGGTGGTTCTACAACTTTTGGCTCCCAATTTCTCTTCAGGCTGTGGGTGGTTCTACAGCTTCAGGCTCCCACTTCCTGTTCAGGCTGTGGACGATTCTATAGTTTCAGGCTCCCACTTCCTGTTCAGGCTGTGGACGATTCTATAGTTTCAGGCTCCCACTTCCCTGGTCAGGCTGTGACATTCTACAGCTTCAGGCTCCCACTTCCTGTTCAGGCTGTGGACGATTCTATAGTTTCAGGCTCCCACTTCCTGTTTAGGCTGTGGACGATTCTACAGCTTCAGGCTCCCACTTCCTGTTCAGGCTGTGGACGATTCTACAGCTTCATGCTCCCACTTCCTGGTCAGGCTGTGGACGATTCTACAGCTTCAGGCTCCCCTTCCTGTTCAGGCTGTGGGAAGTTCTACAGCTTCAGGCTCCCATTTCCTGCTCAGGCTGTAGGGGCGGTTCTACAGCAATGACTGACATTTTAATTCTGCTGTTCCTAGATGAGCCTGTTAGAGGGACATTTAACAATAGGACACAAGGCTTCAGAGCTCTAAAAGGTTGAAATTTCTTAGGCTATGTTCACACGGCGTAATTGCGGGGGGGTACAGTACGCCCCGCAATTACGCCGGGTGTTTGGGAGTCGCGCTGATCGGTACATACTCCCGCAACGTGGGGGGAGAGGGGGCGGCAGCCCGCCGGCCTCATAGACTGTCATTACTCGTGGCACGTATTCGCCGCAAGTAATTGACATGTCACTTATCTCCCCATGCGTACAATACAAAATGTGTGGAATTGCTATCTTACATGGAGACGTGTAAAGTTTGAAAATGGTAAATTTTTCTACATTTTCATGACATTTTTAATTTTTTCACAAATAAATAAGGATTGTATGGACCAAAATTTAGTACTAACTTAAAGCACAATGTCTCACGAAGAAAATGATCTCTTAATCACATGGATACAGTGAAGGAAATAATTATTTGATCCCTTGCTGATTGTGTAAGTTTGCCAACTGACAAAGACATGAACAGTCTATAATTTAAAGGTTAGGTTAATTTTAACATTGAGAGTTTAGAATATCCAAAATAAATCCAAAAAATTTCCCATTGTATAAATTTTATACATTTTTGCTGAGAGAAATAAGTATTTGATCCCCTACCAACCATTAAGAGTTCTGGCTCCTACAGACCAGTTACACGCTCCTAATCAACTTGTTACCTGCATTACAGACAGCTGTCTTACATAGTCACCTTTATAAAAGACTCCTGTCCACAGACTCCATTAATCAGTCAGACTCTAACCTCAACAACATGGGCAAGACCAAAGAGCTTTCTAAGGATGTCAGGGACAAGATCATAGACCTGCACAAAGCTGGAATGGGCTACAAAACCAGGGCTGTGGAGTCGGAGTCGTGGAGTTGAAGTCGGTGCCTATTTTGCAGGAGTCGGAGTCGTCATAAAATGGACCGACTCCGACTCCCAAAATAATAATGAGTTGGGTCCAGTTCGTTCGATGCAGTGCAAACAGCAAGAGGAATTTGGGTCCGGCCGGTGCTGCTGCCCCCCCATATCTCAGCCTCATCACATGAGGAGTGTAATAGATGACATGGAGCAGGCACAGCGCTGCCCCAGGGGAAAAGATTCTACTCCCAGGGCAAACAGATTTCAGCAAAATGTTTCACCTGCTTTCAAAGAAGTAGAAGAGTTCAACCATTCATCAAAGCTGACTGTGGCTGAGGCAATTCCTTTATACCCTGACATTGTTAGATGTTGTCCCTGTGGTCACAGCTTTGCCCCCAAGTTAGTGTAGAGAGGCCGTTCTCTAGCCTGGAAATAATGAGACCAGATGTGAGGTCGTCTATGAAGGGTCTGGTGGAGGCAAAACTATTTCTCAGAACAAATTCATAGACTCCACAAATGTTCCTGCAGTGTTTTGCATATTTACAATGTTTTTGTGTTCTAAAGTCATATCCAATAAATATATTTTACACTGACAAGCAAAAGGGTAACAATGTTTTGAACTTGTGACTTTCAGGCTCCATATCTCACCATCCACTACAGCTTTGCACATGAGGCTACTGTAATTTTATATACAGTCATCTTACCTACCTTATACATAAATGTGACTTGCAAGTATTTAGCATCTGCTTAGTTCTGCAGATTCTTTCCTGAAACGGCATTGTTACTGTTTTGCTCCTAAAAATCAAAATGTTAATTTGTATTATTTTGCTAGTATTTGGGAAATCAACCTTTGGTTTTCAGTACTGCCTGAATCCTTCTGGGCTCTGAATCTTGACGAAAATCTGATCCCAGGTCTCTTCTACACGTTCCCAATGTTGGTGCAGACTGGACATGGATACAAATACAGCTTTTTCTTCAACTCTACCCACAAGTGTTCAAAAGATCAAAAGATTGTTACCCTTTTGCTTGTCAGTGTCTATTCTACCTAAATAGCTTGATTATTGTATCATAACGTGATAAAAAGCCTGATGTTTCCATTTTACTACAGTAAAGTTATCACTTAAACATGCGCCGTGTATGAGGGAGTCAGGAGTCGGAGGTTTGGGGAATTGAGGAGTCGGAGTCGGGGCTTTGGCTTGCCAACTCCACAGCCCTGTAACAAAACCATAAAAAGCTGGATGAGGAGGAGACAACTGTTTGTGCAATAGTAAAAAAGTGGAGGAAATACAAAATGACTGTCAATCGCCATCGATCTGGGGCACCGTGCAAAATCTCACCTCGTGCGGTATCCTTGATCATGAGGAAAGTGAGAGATCAGCCTAAACCTACACGGGGGGAACTTGTTAATAATCTCAAGGGCAGCTGGGACCACAGTCACCAAGAAAACCATTGGTAACACATTACGCCATAATGGTTTAAAATCCTGCAGTGCCTGCAAGGTCCCCCTGCTCAAGAAGGCACATGTACAGGCCCGTCTGGAGTTTCCCAATAAATACCTGGATGATTCTGTGAGTGATTAGGAGAAGGTGGAGTGGCTCAAAAAGAAGCACATTAAGATCATGGCGTGGCCTAGCCAGTCTCCAGACCTTAATCCCATAGAAAACTTATGGATGGAGGGAGTTGAAGCTCTGAGTTGCCAAGCGACAGCCTCAAAATCTTTAATGATTAGAGATGAAACGCAAAGAGGAGTGGCGCAAAATTCCTCCGACATGTGCGCAAACCGCAATCATCAAACTACAAAAAAACCGTCTGACTGCTGTGCTTGCCAACAAGGGTTTTGCCAACCAAGTATTAAGTCTTGTTTACCAGAGGATCTAAATACTTATTTTCTCTCAGCAAAATGCAAATACATTTATATAATTTATACAACGTGATTTTCTGGATTTTATTTTGGATATTCTATCTCTCAATGTCAAAATTAACCTCCCCTTAAAATTATAGACTGTTCATGTCTTTGTCAGTGGGAAAACTTACACAATCAGCAAGGGATCAAATAATTATTTCCTTCACTGCAGGCAAAAGTATCAAAAAGTTATCCACACATAAAGTAACACGTCAGACTTCAAAAATGTGGCTCTGTCAGGGAGGTCAAAACTGTCTGTGTCCTTGAAGGGTTAAACCCAATCAATGTGGTGAGAGAGCCCCATTAATGTGAGCTACATGGGTTTAGTAAATGTTTGCGTTTCAAATTAAATTCCCCTGCCTTTTAATAACCCCATTTGTCTCACAACAGGGCTAATAAACATGCAATCATATAAGGCGGAATGATTTTTTCCTTTGCCATAACTATCCTGAATAAACTGGATCACCCACCTTTGCCCCATTGTTGCTGCTCAATCTGATATTTTACATTTTGGGAACTGTAACTTCATAGAGCGCTGTTGGTGAATGTTTTCTTTTTTTTTATTTGATCCACTTGCTGCAGTTGCTAAGAAATCATTTTTATATTTTCAGAGGCGAGACGTTTTGTGCGGGAGAATTATAAAAGCCTGTGTAAGAGGCTGGGGCTGCTGACGCCTATACTGCTGTCACTACGAGATCAAGGAGTCATCAGTGAACCCGAGGAGGAGGAGATCAGAGCAAAGCGCACAAGTCTGGAGCAGAATCGCACTTTACTTGACATGATCAGAAGGAAAGGTGCACAGGAAAAATTCTATGAGACTCTCAAAGAAAACGACACTCCCCTTGTGGAAAACCTGGAACATAAACTACCTGGAATGCAAATAGAATGAATCTAAAGAGGAGTAGTTACCAGGAGTGAGGCCTATGAGACAAGTTCTCGGTGCTGTATGGGGCGCAAGTAAAGCCCATAGGAAATATGCAAAACAGAGGGGGCGCTCTACCTGACTGCATGAGAGCAGACCACAGAATTATGGCTGCTGCTCCACTGCAGAAAGGAGTGATGATGAGGTGCTTGGATAAAACCCTTTGAACTGGCTATGAACTTTCAGTGCAGGTTGCACCGGAGCTCAAGGATTATCTCTTGGAGAAGAGAGTTAACTTTTGACATCTAAGCCTGTTTTCACGGCTTGCAAGTAGGGCTGCGTGAACATCTGTTTACTCATCCCCTATAATTAGGTGAATTAAAGCACAATGACCAGGAACAGTGGGTACGGAAAGTATTCAGACCCCTTTAAATTTTTCACTCTTTGGTTCATAGCCCCTTTTGGTAAGTCCAAAAAGTTCTTTTTTTTTTGCGAAAATGTACACTCGGGGCCCCCCCCCCCCCCTCCCATCCGAAGGAAAAAACTAAATGTAGATATTTTTGCAAATTTTTTAAGCAAAAAAACTGAAATCCCCCGGTCAAAGTTTTCAGCCCTTTGCTCATATTGAGTAAAAGCCATGAGGGGTTCCTTGGGAATATAAACCCCACTTTTTTTTTTCACCCCTGGTTTTGGGATCCTTGCCTTTTCCTTGCAGACCCTCCATTTTCCCTCAGGTTGATGGTGAATGTTAGGGAAGTCTTTTTCCCCAAGTCTCCCAGAGTGCTCCATTGGGTTAGGAGGGGGGGGGGGGGGGGGGGGGGGGCACAGATGTTTTTGGGCCCTGATTTTTTATTTATTTGGGCAAGGGCATTCCTTTTTGGGAAGGAAAAACCCCCCCCCCATCTGGGCCAAAGCGCTGGAAAGTTTTCCCCCGCTCCTGTCTGGGCCCCTTACCTTTCCTTCAAAATTTCAACCAACCCTTGTCCCTGCCCCATACGAGGGCCCCCCACCAAATGTGTCCCCCTGCCCCCAAAGCATGATGCCGCCCCCACCATGGTCCCCCGCCCCATAGTGATGCAGCCCCACCATGTTCACTGCCCCCTAGCAGATGCGCCCCCACCATGTGTCCTGCTGGGGGTTGTATTGGGCGGGATGGGCAGGGACTGGTTTTCCCCCCACCTTTCAATTAACACCAAAAAGCAGGGTTGTGGATCGGGGGCGTGGAGTCGGGGCTATTTTGCAGGATCGGGGTCCCTCAAAAAATGGACCGACTCCGACTCCCAAAATATAAATAAATTTGGGCCATTTTTTCGATGCAAAAGCAAAGGAATTTGGGGCCGGCCAGGCTCCTTTTTCCCCATATTTCAGCAATTGATTACATGGGGGCAGGCAAATGGGTGCCCAGGGGAAAAGATTCGCCCCAGGGCAAACAATTTCGCAAATTTTTTTCCACCGCTTTTAAAAAGTAGAAAGTTCAACCATTCATTAAAAACTGACTGGGGCCGAGGAAAATTCCTTTTTTAACCCTGACATTGTTAAGATGTTCCCCCTGTGGCACCGTTTTCCCCCCAAAGTATGAAAGGGGCCCGTTCTCTAGCCGGAAAAAAAAATGGAGGTCATGTATGCGGATCTGATGGAAAATACTAATTCCCAGAGACCCCCACAAATTTCCTGCGTTTTTTTTGAAATTTTTAAAAAAAAATTTTTTTTCCTAAAGTGTACCAATAAAAAAAATTTTAAACACAAAAAAGGTAACAAATTTTTTGAAATGGACTTTCGGGCTCCATACTCTCCATCCAAAGCTTTGTAATGGGCTACGAAATTTTTTATATACAGTCATCTTACATCTTATACATAAATTTGCTTGCAATATTTCATCTGCTTAGTTACATTTTTTGCCCAAAAAATCAAGTTTTAAAAGGGTTGTCTCAATACAAGGGTGACTTTTTTTTGTTAAAAATCTTGTAAAAACAATCACTTTGCAAAATGTGTCCTTAAAAAAAATTTAAACCAAAAAACAAATGGGGAAATATCATAAACCCTTAAAAAATTTAATTTATTTTTATTTATTGAAAATTCCCCCAAAAATTTCACTTTAAAGGAAAATAAAAGTTTTTATAATTGATTTGAAAAAATTATTTAAAATTTTTTGGTTTAGTATAAAATTTTTTTTAATTCCCCATTTAAAAAGATTGTTAAAATTTTGTTTTATGTTGTTTTAAAAGTTTTGTTAATTAAAGGTTAAAAAGGTTTTTTAATTTTTTATTAAGAAAGTTATTAAAAAGGGGGGAGGGGTGAAGGATAGGGGGGAAAAATTAGGATGAGGGGGTGGTAAAGGGAAAAAGTTTTGAAAAGGGGGAAAAAAATTTTTTTTTGGGATTTTTTTTTTAAAGGGGTTTTTGTTTGAAGAAGGTTTATTTTAGGTTTGAGAAGGGTTGGCCCTTTTTCCCTATTTTGAAAAACATGACCCTTCCTTTTACAAAATTTCCTTTTTTTTTGCAAACTGTCCTGCGGCTTTCCTATGTCTTGCACTGCAGGGAGGGCGGCTTCCCCTCAGCTTTCCTATGTCTTGCACTGAGGAGCGGCTTCCGTCTGCAAGCTTTCCTATGCGTCTTGCACTGAGACAGAGGCATCCGTCCAGCGGCTTTCCGTATGCTGCACTGAGGAGAGGCCTTTCCTTCTGCGGCTTTCCCTTTGGCTGCAAACTGAGGAGAGGCTTTCTGTCTGCGGCTTTCAGATGTCTTGCACTGAGGAAGGCTTCCGGTCTGCGGCTTTCATATATCTGCACTGAGGAGAAGGCTTCCGTTCTGCGGCTTTCCTATGTCTTGCACTGAGGAGAGGCTTCCTGTCTGCGGCTTTCATATGTCTTGACACTGAAGAAGGCTTCCGTCTGCGCAATCATAGTCTTAGGCTCTGACGGAGAGGCTTCCGTCTGCTGGCTTTCATAGGTCTTGCAAACTGAGATAAGGCCTTCCGTCGGCAGCTTCATATTCCTTTGCCTCTGAGGAGAGGCATCCGTCTGCATCTTTCCTATTGTCCTGCACTGGAGAGGCTCCCGACTGCGGCTTTCTTTCCGATGTCCTTGCACGAGAGGCTTCCGTCTGTGGCTTTCCAATGTCTTGCACTGAGGTAGAGGCTTCCTTCTGTGGGCTTTTCCTATGTCTTCACTGAGGAGAGCTTCTAGCTTGCAGGCTTTCATAAGTCTTGCACTGAGGAGAGGCTTCCGACTGCGCTTGCCTAAGTCTTGCACTGAGGAGGCTTCTTCGGGTGCGGCTTTCATATTCCTTTGCCCGAAGGGAGAGGTCATCCGTCTCAGCTTTCCCTATGTCTTGCACTGGAGAGAAGGCTTCCGTCTCACTTTCCTATGTCTTGCACTGAGGAGAGGCTTCCGTCTGTGCTTTCCTATGTCTTTGCACTGAGGAAGGCTTCTAGCTGCACCTTTCATATGTCTTTCCTCTAAGAGGCTCTCGTCTGCGGCTGTCATATGTCCTTTGCACGGAGAGAGGCTTCGTCTGCGCTTTCCTATGTCTTGCTCTGATGAGACTTCCGTCTAGCGGCTTTCATATGTCTTTCGCACTGGGAGGAGACTGGCTTCGTCCTGCGGCTTTCCTAGTCTATCACTGAGGAGAGGCTTCCGTCCTGCAGCTTCTTCCTATGACTTGCCCAGGAAGGCATTCCGTCTGCGGCTTTCCTATGTCTTGCACAGAGAGAAGGCTCTCCTTCTGCAGCTTTCCATGTCTTGCACAGAGAAGCTTCCGTCTGTGGCTTTCCTATGTCTTGCACTGAGGAGAGAGCTTCTAGCTGCAGCTTTCCATAAGCTTCCTCTGAAGAGGCGCTTCCGTCTGCGGCATGTCATATGTCTTGCACTGAGAGAGACAGGCTTCCGATCTGCGCTTTCCTATGTCTTGCAACTGGAGAGAGGCTTCCGTCCTGCGGCTTTCATATGTCTTGCGCCTGAGGAGCAGGGCTTCCGTCGTGGCCTTTCCCCCTATGTCTTGCACTGAGGAGAGCTTCCCGTCTGCGTCTTTACATAAGTCTTGCCAGAGAGGAGAGCTTCCGTCTGGCGGCTGATCCTAAGTCTTGCACTGAGGAGAGGCTTCCGTTCTGCGGCTATTTCCTAGGTCTTGCACTGAGAGAGTCTTCCGCTTGTGCTTTCCTAAGTCTTGCACTGATCCAGAGCCTCTCACTGGGACAACCTCCGCCGTTATCCAGAGAGGAAAAAAATAAAAAACACCAAAACCTGCAAGCTGCACTTTTGTGGCGCAACCTGGCCATTGGCACCCAGGTTCACAATTGGTTTATTTTTCAGAAATGTTTTTTTGTGAGCAGAACCATACGTTGTATTTAGATGATATTGCTTTTATTCTATATGGGAGGATAGGGGTCCTCCATTTTGTTCCAGTATACGCCCACATTCACAGACTGTCATAAAAGTGCAGCTTGCAGGGTTTGGTGTTATTTTTATTTTTTATCCTCTCTGGATAACGGAGGTCAGGTTGACCCAGTGAGAGGACCTGAGATTTGGGTCTAATGAGAGGTAAAGATAGCATAGGACTGCCCGACCTGAGATCACGTTGAAAGTCGTGGGCAGCTTAAGCATTTTTTGATCAAAATATGTGAACCAAGAATCTCAAAGTTTTTTCATGTGTGATAGATTGCCACAGTTCTGTCTCTGAGCTCCTTGGGCAGTTCCTTAGACCTCATGATTCTCATGTGCTCTGACATGCACTGTGAGCTGTGAGGTCTTATATAGACAGGTGTGTGCCTTTCCTAATCAAGTCCAATCAGTTTAATTAAACACCGCTGGAGTCCAATGAAGCAGTAGAACAATCTCAAGGAGCATCAGAAGGAAATGGACAGCATGTGAGTTAAATATGAGTGTCACAGCAAAGGGTCTGACTACTTATGACCATGTGAGATTTCAGTTTTTCTTGTTTAATACATTTGCAAAAATATCTACATTTCTGTTTTTTCCTTACAAGATGGGGGGAAGGGTGTACATTAATCAGCAAAAAAAAAAATTAAATGTTTTTATCGTACCAAAAGGCTGAAATGAAGGAAAGGGTTAAAAATTTGAAGAGGTGTGAATACTTTCTGTAACCACTGTAAATATTGTGGCCGTTACCCCCCCTTTCAAAGGAAACACAAGACATTCTACAGACTGTAAGGCCTTGTCTACACAGCACTGGTTTTTATTCAGATTTGTAAGCGGATACAGTATTAAAATCTGCAAAAATCTGACTGTAACCAGTGCCCCATAGACTGCACCGCAAAATCTGAGCTGCAGTCTATATAGCACGGATTTTCTATTGTCGGATTTCTAAACAGCCGGACTCCGACGGAATAGAGAACATGTTCTGTATTTCAGTGGATTCTAGTACACTTCAGTGTACTGGGCCGGCTGAAATGCAAAACACGACCATGGTTTTAGCCACACCCGTGGTACGCGACGTTAAAATACTCTTGGATTTCTGATTGCATTTTAACGTTGTCGTGTAGACATAGACTAATGGCCTCATGTATGAATACTGTCTAGGTCTAACACTTTCTTGTTGAGCATAGTAAACAATCAGAGCTCCCCTTTAATTTTTTCAGAGCACTATATGAAATAAGTGGAACTCTGATTGGTTGCTATGGGCAAATAAGGAAATTCTTAGACCTAAACAGTTTTCATACATTTCCCCTAAGCGTTTCAGCTTTTTTATCCTATTTCTCCCTTTATTTTACAACTCTTTCCCTATTTTGTATATCATCTTATCTTGTCTCTTTATTTTGTACTCTTTGTATCTTTTCTATTAAAGATTAAAACTTTGTAGACACATTCTGGAAAGAGATGATAGCACTTATTCATAAAGTACACTGGATCCCCATTCCTTTTAGACCAATAAACTGTGGTTTGGGACACTTGGGAGATGTGGTTTTAGAAGGTCAGAATCTACTTGGTATTACCCGCATGCTATACATGGCCAGGAAGCTTGTTGCTTTTGAATGGATTCAATCTTCTCCTCCAACTGTTGGCGAATATGTTAACAAGTTGACTAGAAAGTGCTGTGTATCGGAAAATAAATGCTCTTAAAAATTTTTAAAGTATATGGGCTCCATGGTTGTGACTCTTTAGGTCTCCCCTGCTTGGTTCTCCTGATGGACCACATCGTTAGTGGTTTATGTCCGGTATAATTCATATTTTTGCGCCTTGTCTGATGGACTTTAAGAGAACCTGTCACATAGGTTATGCCCCCCCTTGCTGAGCGCAGCACAAGCCAGTGTCAGACCTGCTGTTTCCAGCGCTGTGTCCCTTAGTCTGTAAGATGCTGGAGTTTTCGAGTATTTAATGCTGAAATCTGCAGTTTTCAGCCAGAAAAGAGTCATTCAAAGAGTAATTTTTTTCATGCCCCGCCCAACTGAGGTTAGCCCCGCCCACCTCAACTGATAAACCTATTACTTTGAATAGGTAGAAACATGTGAATAACTGTCAGTGGGCGGGGCTAGCCTTTGGTGGGTGGGGCTAACACCTGCTCATGAATACGATTTGAGCATTAAATGCTCTAGAACTCCAGCATCTTACAGAATAAGGGACACATTATGAGGTGTTAGCCCCGCCCACCCAAGGCTCGCCCCGCCCACTTACAGTTATTCACATGTTTCTACCTATTCAAAGTAATAGGTTTATCGGTTGAGGTGGGTGGGGCTAGTTTCAGATGGGTGGGGCATGAAAAAACACTCTTTTCATGACTCTTTTCTGGCTGGAAACTGCAGATATGAGCATTAAATACTCTAAAACTGCAGCATTTTACAGAATAAGGGACACAGCGCTGGAAACAGCAGGTCTGACACTGGCTTGTGCTGCCCTCAGCAAGGGGGGCATACTGTATGTGACAGGTTCTCTTTAATGTATTTAAAGGTCTTATAGTGTCTCACTCTGGTAACTGCAGTGCAGTTATACTATTTCATAATTTTTTGAGATGGGTGTTTTGGTCTATGGACACTGCTTGGGTTCAGAGGGTGGGTGGGAGTAAAAGGGTTAAAGCTAAAATTGAAACTTGAAGTTATTTTATGCCTCTTTGATATACCTCATTTTATCTGCTTAGTCCGTGCATTATTGTATAATCTTTATGTATGTCTTACATTTTGCACTTTTGACATGGATGTGTGAATAATTATATTTATATGGTGTATCTTTCACAACATTTTCAAATAAAAATTGAATTGATTTAAAAAAAAAAAAAAAAAGATATTTGGTCCTTTGTGTTTAAGCCTTTGATGGCTGGAGAGCAGTTTGTGTGAATGTGTCTCAGTGTAGGAGACCTATCAGCAATATCTCTTAAGGGGTGGCAGACAAAAATCTCCCTACCACCTCCTAATGTACTGAAATAGAAAATGACCCCATACGTAGCTTTCCCATCACCACCAATCCACAGCTCCAGTGGCCCCACCCCTGGTCCCTAACTGATGATGTCACATTCATGGATCACATGACGCTGCAGCCAATCACTGACCTCTGTGGTCACAGGCTGTACATGTAGTTTGGCTGCAACATCATGTGATCCATGAAAGTGATGTCATCAGTGAGGGACCAAGGGCAACACTGGAGCTCTGGTGATGGGAGAGGTTAATATGGAGTAATTTACTATTTTAGCACAGAGGGAGGTTTTTAAAAGTCTTGGAAAACCCCTTTAATTTGCAACCTGCCTGAGAGGTGAGTGCAGGACTGGGTGAGCGGGAACAGATTAACCACTTGCAGTTGTACACCTGTCATATGTTAGGAAATGTGTATTGTGACAAAACTATGTGTCATGGTGGATCTTCTGGGTACTATCCACATTTTGACCTATATCCACAGTGAGGAGAAAAACCTATTTTTTTTCTTACACCCCTACAGAACAGGTCGTACTGTGTGTGCACGGAGAATGGTTTATGGCGTTGGTTTGTCCGACGGGTTTTGTGGATTTGTTAAACCGTCCTCTGAAACGACAAGGAAACCGTGTCACTCGCATCATAGACTTTAATGTCGCACTTGAATCAGATGTAGTGCTTTCTCAGGACAGATGGACTTTCAGCCGCCGGCGTTCAGAAAAACTCATGACATGCAGTTTTTGGGCTGAAGGTATGCAATTCAGTGGTTATGGAGGACGGGCGAATCCGCAAACCCTGGACAGAACCGTCCCCAAAAACCATGCAAAAGATGATAAAATACCATCCGGATTCTTAAACAGAAAGAGACGGACCTGACCAGTGTATACATATTGCCGGGGGTGGGCGTGAACAGAGTTAATCATAAGTGGCTAGGCATCCCCACGGCAAGTGGAACAATAGATTACCGGCCGGAGTTTTGTTTGCCGGGCCAGGGGCTTATTGGTATTTGTTCCAGTTGTTTGCGGCCTGTCCTATAACGACGGCCGTAGGGGCTAGGGGAGGGGGGGGGGGCGAGGCCGCTTTTCTCTGCGATTAGCGGGAGGTGAACCAGCCTCCCCGCCTCCCAGGTCGACATGACACATAGTTCCGTCCTCGGAAGAAAACCAGACGGGAATGGAAGTGGTGCTGTTCTAGTTTTGCCGCCGGGAAGCCGGGGCTGATGCAACGGATTTTCCAATTATAGCCAATGTGCTCATGTTGTCTCGCGATCTCGAGTTCCTGAAAAACCGCCTGAAAAAAAAAAAAAAATCGTTTTTTCCTGAAATATACCCGTGTGCCGTCGGTCAGGTGGGAATGTGGAACATGGCCCTAAAGAGGTCTGGACCTCACTGCATGAGACTACCAGTTGGCTTCCATTACTGCAGTCTCCAAGGCTACAGCTGATGTCCAGACACAAGACTTAATGAGCAGATAAAAGTTATAATTGGACAGGCAACAAGTGAGGCAGGTGGAGTTCTAGTGAGGTCAAGATCACAGCCAAATTCGCGCAGGGTCTAGGTATGAAGGACCAAGCAGTGGAGGGTCAAGGGCTTTGCGTAGCAAGAGGGTCTCATACTGAATTCACAATTAAGATCGCAAGCGGCTAAGGCAACGGCCATGTGCTTCTCATAAGCAGTATCTCCCCGCAACCTCCAGTCTCCTCAAGGCCGCCAAGAGGTCATGTTTTCAGGAGGGAGCCACAGAAATTGCACTGCAATAATGAAATCACCTGTGTAATTGATATGGAAAGCCAGGTGAAACAGGAACCCTGTTACTGGGCTCCTTGAGGACATGGTGTGGTTAGGGAGGATCCACTGTGTGTGTGTATCGAGAAACAGCAGTGTCGAGGGACCAGGATCGGATCCGCAGCTCATGAGCCCACTAAGGGGTATGTTGCACACAGGCTGACGGGGCTGGGTTTGTTGGATCGTGTTGGATCCGAAACAACTCAAAGAAAACGCCGAAATTCAAAATAAAGCGCCAAGCCTACTTTCAGATCTACAAACGGAAATGCTTACAAGTAATTCCCAAAACACGCATAGCTGTTTTCTGAGAATAGTAGGGATCCTTGCTGCGTCTTCTTTTCGGAGCAAGAAAGAGATTGAGCATCCCTTCACCCTGATCTCTCTATCTCAGGTCACAGCTCTACACTCTCACCTGTTTCACATGTCGAGGGGTTATACTATTTTGATTTTACTCTCTTATTATTCTTCCGCTTGCCTCGCGGGGATCATAACCCCTTTGACTGCCCCTCACTCGTCGCTTCAAACCACACATCCAAGCCTGCACTTCTGACTGCCACTTCCACCTGAGAAAAATATCTACCGAATCTCCACTCATTCCTCTCAATTCTCAACAAGTCTACAAAAATGCTGGGGTCCAGGCCGCTCCGTCATCTTCCCGTCCGCTAGACTATCTGCACAAGACAATTCCTCGGTGAGCGCCCGCCTCCATCAACTAGGTCCAGTCCCAGGACGACGCGCCGCAACTCCTTCACCCCTTGTCCCCAGCCCAGGGGGAGAGATGAGAGGACTGGTCTCCTCATGTCCAAACCTGTCCCAGCCCGAGAGACGAGCGCCCCCCTCCATCAAACTGTCCAGCCAATGAGAGGCGGCACTCATCTAAACGTGTCCAGCCAGACGAGCGCCTCACTGCAAAAACTGTCCAGGTCCAGCAGACTGCCCTCCATCACCTGTCCGCAAGACCAAAGAATGATGCGAGCACCTCATCCACCTGCATCCCAGAGAGAGGCCTCATCACGCGCCAAGCAGCCAGATGAGAGCGCCTCCATCAACTGTCCCAGCTCACAGGAAGAGTGCGCCTCTATCACCAGTAAAACTGCTTGGGACCTGTCTCAGTAGATCAGATAGCGGGGATCTGGTTATCATGACTTATCCTGGGACCCCGTCCTCTATCTTACCAGCCCTGTGTTTTCCATCGTTAATGGACGTGAGTTATATTTATTGCATACATCCTTTTTGTTTTTTTTCCTTAGATGTTCGTATAGTTGTTATCAACTGCAATTTTTTCCCTGATGAAACCCAGTTTTATAGGGGGGAAAAAGGGAAAACGTCGTTGGAATATTGGAATATTTATGCGTGATTTGATCATCTTCCTATGACGCGCTAATCATTCGAATTGACATAGTATGTATTGAACAATCAAAACGTATTATATTTGTCTGTTGTGTATTGTGTTTTATCACAGCACTTTTTTTGTTTGTGCACTCCATTTGTGGTAATATGTGTTTTTCCTTTTTTTCATTTAGGATGTAGGCTAGGGACAGGGTTAGTTAGTTTAGGTTCCTCAGTGGTAAGGGGGCGCCCTTATTGGGCGTTTTTCCCCATTTTTGCGGCAGGGACAGGTCTTTTGGATAGGGTATATTTGAGGGTGGTCTCTTTCGTTTTGTTCTTTCTCCAATTGCTTATTTCTTGTTCGCTTATTAAAAGTTATGTTCTTTCTGTATCTTTATTCTAGGTGTTATAACTGTAGGTTGTTTTTGGTTTTAAATTTGTATTGTATATACCAGAACATCATTTCATTATATCAAGGGTTCGCTAACCTATACATTTGATAACAGTGCGGCGCTGGCAGAACGTTTATTGCCGAGGCGCCCGACCGCGTGATCCGATGGATGTGGCATCACCATCACTCTGTGATCCACCGCAGGAGGTGGTCGGGTTGAGGTAGCTGTGAGGAACCACGGCCAGGAGAGTGGGAGTCCTATAAGGGTGCCCCCTGGTTCTTCACCAGAGCCTCCGTCACGCACAAAAGCTCGGGATGGATTTTGCCTTGCGGGGATACGACTCCCAAGTTGAGAGACTATCGCCCTGGGCGTGGCTACCTGCGGGGTGCGGGACCAGCCCGTGAGTGAGGAGGAGGCTAGGACAGGAAGTTAGTAGAGATACATTAGCAGGGCAGGTAGAACGCACTCAGGAAGACGAGCAGGATTACAGGAGTGTATATGTTCAAACTGTTACACATGACTCAGCCAGCGGGATACGGCACAAGGATACTTGGACGGGAACACCAGGGAGGTGCAGACCAGAGAAAAACACGGCAGGATACATCCGGAGAACAGGGAGAGAGGCATATACA
The DNA here is from genome assembly GCA_025379985.1 of Phyllomedusa bahiana. Taxonomy (NCBI): domain Eukaryota; kingdom Metazoa; phylum Chordata; class Amphibia; order Anura; family Hylidae; genus Phyllomedusa; species Phyllomedusa bahiana. Next base: position 13,935 of record JAODAL010034834.1, on the reverse strand, counting down.
GGAGCCAGGAACACAGCAGACAACGAACTTGACCACATAAACAGACGCAGGTCCTGATGGGCCAGGAGCTCAGGATGGTGCTACATAAGCTCAAGCAAGGAATGGGATCAGCATATCACTGGAGGTGTGTTAAAGTGCACATCCATACAGCACAGTTACTGAGAAGCTGGCAGGAGTCTCCAATGATTGAAAGACTAGTGCAAGATGCCCATAACTGTACGGGATAGCCTGGCAGGAAACTGAACCCAGGAGGTGCAAGAACGTGCCAGCAAACTTCCTCTTAATGTAGCTAAGAATGGCTCAATGAGGTGGTGAAGAGGAAGTTTGCACGGGGAGAGACACGAATAAAAAGGGCGGAAGTGCCGCACGACGCGGCGCCCCTAGAAGGTGCAAGATGGCACAGGGGACAGGCACCAGGAGAAGCAACGAAGACTGGCTCCAAGGAACAGAGTGAGCAAATATAGTTCGCATAGCTGGTACACAGGCTGCTGGGGACCCTCTGACACAGGGAGCCCCAGCAGAGACCACGTGGCTGTGCGCCCACGGATACAAAGAGCCGAACGCAGGTCGCCACAAGGCAGTGGATGCTTTGCGGCATTGAAACCGCTGGGACAGTACCACCGCCCGCCTCAAAAAGCCGCCTCTCTGAACAACTCAAATCAGTCTCTGATATTGGCATGCCGTCACAGACATAGGCAGGGGGCCCCGCCCTCATCTTCTTACCGGCGGGGCGAATCCCAAAAACTAGAGTCCTCAGAGAAGTTACAGGCTGTAGTGAGTAATAGAGGTGTGTGTGTATAGGTGAAAGAAAAAAAAAACCTAGTAAAGAAACGGAGGTGCATTGGGAGGAACAAGCGGGGCACTTGGCAAATGGGGAGGGGAAACCCAGGGCGGGCAATAAAGCCTCGGGACTCAGTGTGTGTGTCTCAGGGCGAGAGACGTATTATAAAGCCACGGGGACTCAGAAGGTCAGCAGGGCGAGGGGACCGTAAGCCACACAACAAGACGGACCCCCCCCCCCCCGACGCTCTGGGCTGGACCATGTATGAGCTGGGCGCCAAACGGAAAACGCTCTGGGCTGGGACAATAGAGCTGGGCCATCCCAAACGGGTAACTAAATAAGCTATGAGGCTGGACCATGTAGCTGGGCCGAAAACGTCAAAGCTCGCGGGCGCTGGACCATGAGGCTGGGCCCCAAAAACGTTTATCTGTGGGCTCTGGACCTTGAGAGGGCTGAGGGCCCAAACGAGGCTCTGGGCTGGGACCATGGAGCTGGGGGCCAAACGTTTAAAGCTCTGGGCTGGAACCATGAGCCAGCGGAGGAACAGGACAAGACAACTCTGGGCCGAACCATGAGCAGCGGAACAGACAGGACACTCTGGGCGGAAACCATGAGGCCAGCGGAACAGACCTGACACCTGGGGCGAAACCATTGAGCACAAGGCGCGGCTAACAAGACAGCACTCTGGGGAAGCATGAGCCAGCGGGAACCAAGCGACCAGAACACTCAGTGAGAAGCAGGAAACCATGGAGGCCTGCTGTGCGGAACAGGGGACTCAGACACTCTGGGTGCGACACCATGAGCCAGACGGTGTGGAGCAGACAGACACTCTGGAGGGGCGACAAACCTAATGAGCAGGCGGAAACCAAGGAACAGACACTGTTCTAGGCGCGACATCTACATGCTGAGGCCAATAGGCTGAGGTAGACAGGAACCGACACTTCTGGAGCACGACAAGCCATCGAAGGCCGACCAGGAGCCAGGAACTAGGCGACAAGACCACGTTCTTGGGGCGGTGAGAACCATTGAGCCACGCGGAAACAGACAGACTGTTCTGGGGATACTGCTCCATGAAGCCAGCCGCAGAACAGAGATAGAGACAGACATCCGACAGCAGGTGAAACGGCCAAGAAATCAACGTAGGCAGTCGGATGGGTACACCCGGGCTGGAATCCATCGCTCAGTTTATAACTGTTAACACAAGGTGCGAGCGCTGGGCAGCGTCGTTATGTCCGAAAAGGCCGGCCGTGGAAACCGCAGGGTGAAGCGGACGCGCGTGGATCCTTCTGTGACTCACAGGCAGGCGAGGTTCGGAGGTTGTTGCTGGAGGAACCACGCCCATGGGGAGAGTGGGGAGGTCTAAGGGGCCCCTGGTCTTCCACCAGATGCCCGCGCAAGCGGGATGGATTTGGCTGCGGGACCCCAGGTCACTGGATTACCCCTGGAGGTGGGCTTCTGACAGCCCCGGGTGCAGACGAGGGCGTGCAGGACAGGAACGTAGGAGAACATATGCAGGCGCAGCGGATTAGCTAACACGTGCATCTCAGCGGATCACAGCAGGGGGGATAACAGGAGGGGCTAGGGTCTAACGTTTGACTTACATGGGGACAACCACAGGGATACTGGGCAAGGAAATGGGATCGGGGAACACAGGGAGGTGCAGGACCAGGGAAACACGGCCAGGAGTGAGTACAATCCGCGCGAACAGAGGAGGATCGATCGTGGGGAGAGCACCCTACAGGCCACAGGAAACACAGGCCAGACAACGGAGGACAATGCAGGACAGCACTCGGCCAGGAAGCCTACAGATGGGAAAGCAGCAACTGGGAACCAGTCGCAACACAGGACCCCCCCCCACACCCAACGGTTAAAGTCTCCAACAGCAGACCTGAGATGCTGGCCAGGAGCTCAAGATGGGAAGACAGCCCAAGGAGACTGTAGCTGCAATGAACTGACCCAGAGTAGAGGCAGCAACTTCCTCTTTAATAGCTTGGAGGTCAGAGGTTGAAGAGGAAGGTTGCATGGGAGCAGAGACACGAATTAAAAGGCGGAAAGCTGCCGCGCGCGCCCCCGAGAAGGTGCAGAGCACAACCAGACCAGGGGAATGGCAACAAGACTGGACAGGACAGGCTAAGTACATAGCAGAACACAGGGCTGCTGGGTGACGCCCCTGCACAGGGCCCCAGCAGAGACATGGCAGGCACGGACAGGCCGACGGGGTCCAAAGGCAGGGGACCCCGCATGGCGAGTGAAACCGTGGGACATACATCGTGCTTAAGTATATCGGGTTTAAGAGTGACCATGGTAGTGTGCTTCGTGAGCTTTGCCTATAAAACCTTCACTAATTCTTTTGTCCTACCTTCCTACACAAACCATGTCTGCCCCTCACCTCCTGGTCTCTTTTGTCACTGCACTCCTTGTAGATTGTAAGCCCCATCGCCGGGACAGGGGACGCTGTCCTCCCTTCTCTCGGTGCAATTGGCTCATTATCCCTTTTCACGTGTACTCGTGCTCTTGTACTCTATGTAATGTATGTTACCCCCTCGATGAGTACAGCGCCCTGGAATCAACTGGCGTTTTAAAATCAATTATAATAGTATAAGCCTTCTATGTGTGGCCTGTGTCGTCTAGCACTCATTGGCTCCCTTGCAAACAATCATCAAACTCTGCTGACCGTCTTATCCACCTCTGTCTCCTAGCCTGAAGAATCCGCTGCTCTCCACCCATTCAGCTTCTCTCACTCATAACCGTGTCCATGACACGCTCTACGTGCTTTCCCCCACACTCTGGAACAGTCACTGGCATCCCTCAGACACCTCCAGGATCTCTCCTAGCCTATCAACCAGGTTCAAAAAGCAACGTGGGGATGCGGAGGAAGACACCACTTCATTCAGGGATACCCTATAAACTATAGTACCCCTGCTCCACCTGTGCTACCTCACAAAAGATGACTTTTCTCTCCCCTCATTCTGGATCTCTTTCCCCCCTCCTTGTAGATTGTAACCCCTCCGGGGGCAGGGTCCTCTCTTTCTGTACCATTGTAGTCTTTTTATTTTGTTTTTATTTGTACTTTTTTTGACCTATGTTATGTATGTAACCCCACCTTTGAATGTACAGCGCCCTGGAATCAATGGCGCTTTAAAATAAATAATAATAATAAAGGCAGTAAGTAGTGAGACCGCAGGTACACAGCTCATAGAGGTAACATGGAGGACTGTACATTACACATCTATATTCACCATGGACAGGGACGTTTCTACGATAACTAGCTCTCAGGGCAAAGATAAAGAAAGTACTCCCCCCCCCCCCCCACTCCCCCCCCCCCCAGAGGGGCGCTGCACTGAGGGAAGAAGGAATACGCTCTTATCACATACATGACAACATTTGACAATTGTCTGCAGGGAGATTCACGTATTATAGAATGTTATTTTACAAGCTGCGACCCACCTACAGACCCCTCTGCACATCCAAAAATCACACTTGCCACTTAAAGGGGTTACCCAGGATTAAAAAAACATGACTACTTCCTTCCAGCACCACCTCTGTCACAGGATACATCTAGTCTTGCAGCTCAGCCCTATTCACTTCAGTGTAACTAAGCTGCAAAAAAAAAAAACCGGGCCAGGGACGGGGGCGCTGTTTTCATGTTTTTCTAATCCTGGACAACCCCTATAACCAGTTCCTGACCAGGCACAATTTCTTTGTCTTTAGTACACGCCCAGGGGGAAATACGGGGAAGCAGGGGACATTGCAGGGGCCCCTGGCTTGGGGGCCCCCGGGGCTACCACCTCCTACCCCTGTGATTCCCCCCCGGGGGCCCCGGGGGGGAAAAAAAAAACCCCCGGGGTTTAGAGCGCGGGGCCCCACTTAACGGGGGGAAGGGGGGGGGGGGACCCACCAAACCCCCCCCTTCTTCACAACCCCCTTTTTTTCACAACCCCAAAGCACATACAAAAAAACCCGGGGGGGGGGCCCGGCCCCCAAGGGCATCAACCCGCGCCCCGCCACCCCCCCCTCCCCCAACACCAACCCCCAAAAGGGGGGGCGGGGGGGGGAGGGGCCGGAAAAGGAATGGCTACCCCTGGGGGGGGTTTAAAAAAGGGGGCCCCTGAAAGGGGGGGGGGGAAAATATACAGGGGGGCCAAAGGGAATAAAAAAACCTCAGGGGGGGCCAAAAAAAAAGGGTGTGGGGGGGAAAGAGAATAAACAGGGGGCCAAAAGGAAAGGGGGTGGGGTGGAGGGGAAAAACCACAGGGGGTTTTTTTAAAGGGGAAAGGGGGGGGGGGTGTGGGGTGGTACCTACAGGGGGCTCAAAAAAAAAAGGAAAAAGGGGGGGGGGGGGGAAAATTTACCTTTACGGGGGAGTCTAAAAAAAAGGGTTAGGGTTTAAAAAAAAATAAAAACCTAAAAATTTGGGGTTTTCCTAAAGGGGGGAAGGGGTGGGGGGGGGGAAATATAAGGGGGGGGTTTTTAAAGGGAAGGGGTGGGGGGGGGGGGGAATTTAAGGGGGGGGTTTAAAGGAAAGGGGGGTGGGGGGGGGGGGAGAATATAAGGGGGGGGGGGGGTTTAAAGGGGGGAAGGGGGGGGGGGGGGGGGGTTGAAAATTTCCCTTAAGGGGGGTTTTAAAAAGGAAAGGGGGGGGGAAAACCCTAAGGGGGGCACAAAAGGGAAAAGGGGGTTGGGGGTGAAAAAATACCTACAGGGGGGCTCAAAAGGGAAAGGGGGGTGGGGGGGGAAAAATACCAAAACGGGGGGGGCTCTAAAGGAAGGGGGTGGGGGGTTGTAAAATACCTACCAAGGGGGGCTCAAAAGAAGGGGGGGTGGAAAAGAATACCTACAGGGGGGGCTCAAAAGGAAGGGGGGGGGTGAGAATACCTACAGGGGGCTCAAAAGGAATGGGGTGGGGGAGAAAATTTACAAAACGGGGGGGCTCAAAAGGGAAAGGGGGGTTGGGGGAGAGAATACCTACAGGGGGCTCTAAAGAAGGGGTGGGGGGGAAAAAACCTACGGGGGGGGCTCAAAAGGGAAAGGGGTTTGGGGGGTGGGAAATCCCTACAGGGGGCTCAAAAGGGAAAGGGGGGTGGGGGGGAAAAATCCCTTTACCGGGGCTCTAAAGGAAAGGGGTGGGGGGGAGAAATACCAAACGGGGGGGCCCTAAAGGAAGGGGGGGGGGGAAAATTTTTAAACCCTTAACAGGGGGGCTCAAAAGGGAAAGGGGGGTTTGGGGGGGGGTAAATCCCTTTACGGGGGGGTCAAAAGGGAAAGGGGGTTTGGGGGGGAGAATACCTACAGAGGGCTCTAAATAAAGGGGGGTGGGGGGGGAGAGAATACCTACAGGGGGGCTCAAAAGGAAAGGGGTGGGGGGGGGAGAATACCTACAGGGGGGCTCAAAAGGAAAGGGGGTTTGGGTGGGGGAGAAATACCAAACAGGGGGGCCCCCAAAATGAAGGGGGGGGGGGGGGAGAATACCTACAGGGGGGCTCTAAAGGAAGGGGGGGGGGGGGGGGAAAATACCTACAGGGGGTTTCAAAAGGGAAAGGGGGGTTTGGTGGGGGGGAGAATCCCTTTACAGGGGCTCTAAAAAAAGGGGGGGTGGGGGGGGGGAGAAATACCTACGGGGGGGTTTTTTAAAGAAAGGGGGGGGGGGGGGGAAAGGAATACCTACGGGGCTAAAAAAGGGAAGGGGGGGAGCACTATACCTACGGGGGGCCCTTTTAAGGGGGGGGGGAGAACTATACCAACAGGGGGCAAAAAAGGGGGGGGGAACTTGCCTACGGGGGGCCCAAAAGGGGGGGGAAAAACCCAATTGCCTACAGGGGGCCCCAAAAGGGGGGGGGGGGGCCCTATGCCTATGGGGGCCCTTAAAGGGGGGGGGAGAACTATGCCTAAGGGGGCCCTAATTTTGGGGGGGGGAAACTAGCCTACAGGGGCCCCTTAAAACTACAGGGGGAACTTTTCTGCCTAAAAGGGGCCCTAATCTACAGGGGGACTATTTTTGCCTAAAAAGGGGGGCCCCCTAACCCCTACAGGGGGGGCTATTCTGCCTACAAGGGGCCCTAATCTACGGGGGGGGCCTATTCTGCCAACAAGGGGGTCCCTCTAATTTACAGGGGGAGGGGGAATTTTTTCTGCCCAAAAAGGGGCTCTAATCAACGGGGGGGGAACCCATTCTGCCTACAAGGGGGCCCAAATCTACGGGGGGGGCCCTTTTCGGGCCTACAATGGGGCACAAATCAACAGGGGGCCCTTTTCTACCTACAGGGGGGCCAAAGCTACAGGGCCCCCCTTCTACCAACATAGGAACCCTAAACTACTGCCCGGGGGCCCAAACGGCCTACATCTCCCCAAGTTTACCTGGGCTCCCGCCCGGGGGGTACTAAGCTACCCAGGGGGCCCCGGGTTGTCCCCTACATACCGACTGGGGGACCCCCCATAATTACCGGGGGAAATTTCCCTTAACCTTTTGGGGCCATTGTAAATGGGTTTTTTATATGGGGGGGAGGGGGCACCCCAATTTGGGGAAAAATGAAAAAAAAAAGTGGGGAGTCTAAAGTGTTTGTTTTTGTAAATTTACAGGGACCGTTTTGGGACGGAAAGGAATTAAACATGGAGGTCTGGACCGAATAGAGAAGAAAATAGAAATTGAACAACCCTCAGACAAACGCCACCTGTGAGGCCCAAAATGTAAGAAAAACCTATTTCCCAAAGCCCCTGTTATCGGGGTTTTCTACCACTAAAAATGGTCCTGTATGGTGGTTATATACAGTCTGCAGACCCTGAAAAACACGGGGGAAAAATACACTATATGGGCACTAAAAGGCTTACAAAGGGTTTTATGTACGGGATCAGAAATAGTGTAGGGGTATTTTTTCACCCATTATGTGGTGGTAATTTGTGGTCATGTTTTTGGCTTAAAATAGTCCCCATGTATGGGTGTTATTGGAAAATTTGGGTTGGTTTTAATTAAATTTGATTTAAATTGGTACAGTTTTGGGGGGTGAGATTTTTCCCCCCTTTTGTTTTATCTACATTATCAAACCCAAAATGTCCTGGTACATGGTCTGGTCAGGGAGGGGAGGGGGGGGGGGGGGGGGGGGGGGGGCACCCAAAATCTGTTTTTGGGGCCCGGCTACTCTATTTTACGCCCCTTAAAAACCCCGGTTTGAATGCTATAACGCTTTCTCGCATTTCCCGTGTTTTTAACCGGGAATTTTCCTTTTTTTGTCCATGATAAAATTGGGCTTTATTTTTTGAAATTTTTTCCCTTTTTAGCTTTTTTTTTATATATATATAAATGAGGGACAAAAAAAAAAAAAAAAAAAAAAAAAAGTCTGCATCTATATTCACCACTGACAAAGGGGTTCAGCACGGTTTACAATGAAAATTACATCTTTACTCGCATGTTGGTATGACCCCATGACACCAAATTTATATTTTTTCCCCACGATTTTCCCACTTTTTTAAAAAACAAAAAGTTTTTTTTAATTTTTTTTCCACACGTTTGGTTTTTTAAATTTTTTGCGGGGTGGGGTTTTTAGTTTTCACAAAAAAGAATTCAAGTATTTGTAATTTTTTGGGAAAAAAATTTTTTTACAAAAATTTTTTTTCTTTGAAAAACAAGGGGCCCCAAAAATCTACAGTAATGGCTTTTTTTTTTTAAATTATGTTTTCTATGGGGGAATTTAAAAACCCTGATATTAGGGTTAACCTGACGCCCTACTTTTTAATACCAATAAAGTTGATTTTGTTTATTTTTTAATGAAAAGAGATTTTTTTAAATATTTTTTAAGCATTTCTAAAAACTATTTTTTACTTTGATTTTTAGGGTATGTACACACGGCTTATTGCGGCGCGTATAGTACGCGCCGCAATACGCCGTGTGATTTGGAACCACCCCGCTGATAGGCGAATTTCCCAAAAGCAGGGTGCCGGCCCCCTAGACATGCATTGTCGCGGCGCGTAATCGCCGCTAACAACGACATGCAATTTTCCCCCCCCGTCTCTATGGAGCTATGAAATTCCTAAATTTCGCCCGCAATTTTTGCCATGTATAAAGTGCAACAACGGGGAAAAAGCGCGCCAAAAAGGGCTAAATAAGTCGTGTGAACATACCCTTAGTCTCCTCAGAGTACTTGAACATGTGATCCGAGTGAACTCTATATTTCAGTACTTATCTACTGCATTGTTGTCATTTAATATATGTCCTATGACACCATGCCTGCCATGCCAATTAAATGGCATCCCTGAATCGCATCATGTGGGTCTCTGATCGGAACAGCACACTCTATATTCACTGCAGATATGAGGTAAATCCCATTTTTTTTATATTCCCCACAGATATGGGAAACTCCATTATATTCTATTTACCCCGATATAGGTAAATTTTTTCCCCCCAGAAAAAATTAAATTTATTTTCTAATTCACCCCAGATAGAGGTAAACCCCCATTATTTCTATATTCCCCCAGATATGGGTAAAAACTCCCTTAATTTATTTCACCACAGATATGAGGGAAATGTCCATTATATTCTATATTTACCACAGGTGAGGTTTTAAAACCCCATTATATTTTTTTTTCACCCCCGATTAGGTAAATGCTCCCTTTTTTCTATATTACCACAGATTGGGTAAATCGCCCTTACCCTCAATTCACCAAGATAGGGGAATAAAACCCCCATTACCCTCTAATTCACCCAGATAAGGGGGAAAAAACCCCATTATCTTTTCACCCAGATATGAGGGAAAAACCCCCCATTTCTAAAATTTTTACCACAATTGAGGTAAAAACCTCCATTATATTTTATTTTCACCAAGATAGAGGGAAATCCCCATTATTTTTATTCCCACAGATATGAGGTAAATCCCCTTTTCCTTTATATTTCACCCAGATATGAGTAAATCCTCATTACTTTTATTTAAACCACATTTATGAGGTAAAACCCCATTATATTCTAGATCCACCAAGATAGAAAAAAAAAAACCTCCATTTTTTCATATTCACCACGATTGAGGAAATCCCCAAATATTTTCTAATTCACCCCTTTGGAGTAAAACCCCAAAATATTCTTATTCACCACAGTTTGAGAAAAACCCTCCATTATATTCTATATTCACCACAAAATTTGGGGTAACCCTCCATTATTTTCTATATTCACCACAGATATTAGGTAAATCCTCTATTACAGGACGTCAGGTTTCTTCCAGTCACGCTTTTCCCGCCCTTCCTCTTGCAGCCGGGGTCACGTGACGTCTTCCCCTCTGCGCAGACTCAGTCGCAGTTTCCCGCCCTGCGGTCACGTGATCCGCTTGGCGGGCTTTTTGAGGGGACGCGTTCTCCTCGGCCGCCATCTTGCGAGATGCAGAGGCAGACACGGCTGAAGCGGGAGCTGCAGCTCCTCAGCACCGAGCCGCCGGCCGGGGTCAGCTGCTGGCAGGCGGAGGATAAGCTGGACGAGCTGCGGGCTCAGGTGGTGGGCGGCCCGGGCTCTCCCTATGAGGGCGGTGTGTTCAGCCTGGAGGTCGTGGTGCCGGAGAGATACCCCTTCGAGCCGCCGCGGGTGCAGTTTCTCACCCCCATTTACCACCCGAACATAGACACGGCCGGGAGGATCTGCCTGGACATCCTGAAGCCGCCCCCGAAGGGCGCCTGGAGGCCGGCGCTGAACCTGTCCCCGTCTCACCTCCATCCCTCCCAAAGGCGACCCAACCCGGAGGACCCGCTGATGGCGGACATCGCCCAGGAGTACAAGTACCAGCGAGCCGCGTACACCGCCACCGCCCGGAGCTGGACCGAGAAGCATGCCCGACCCCGGGACACCAGCGGCGAAGCGGGGGGGGGGGTGGGGGGGGGGGGGGGGGGGGGGGGGGGGGGGGGGGTTTATTTGTGGGGGTTTTTTTGTGTTTTTTTAGTTTTTTTTTTTTTTTTTTGTTTTTTTTTTGTGGGTTTTTTTTTGTTACTGCCCTCCCAAACTCTGTACCCGTTGATGTCAGAGGGCCCCTGCAGGCTGCTCATCCGGACCCGGGTCTCCATGACGTCATCCTACTTGTATGTGAGCTGTTGTGATGTCACAGGATCCCTGCAGACTTCTTCACCAGACCCCACACTCACCTGTCTGTGAGCTGTTGTGTGGTCACAAGACCCTTGCACACTACTTCACGGAGCCCCACATTCTCGTCCCTCTGTGTGAGCTGCTGTGATGTCACAGGACCCCTGCATGCTGCTCATCCACACCTGGACCCCCATAATGTCATCTTCACCATATGTGTTCTGTGATGTTCCCGGACCCCCATGACATCATCACTTTCTTCAGTGAGGTCACTGGACCCCTGCAGGCTACTTATCATCCTTGTATATGAGCTGCTGGATGTCAAGGGGAAAACCCCTGCTCTGTGATCTACTCCCACATGTTTTATGATGTTTTCCCATGACAGGGGGACCCCTCAAAACTGCCTTTATCCCACCCGCTATAATCGATGTCATCCTATTACGGGATGTATAGATAGCTGCTTCCTTATACCACACACAGATCTCATGTCATCCTCCATGTACAGGTGATGTCATAGGACAGCTGGCCTTTTTCCCACCAAAAAGATCCATGATGTCATCCTTGTACGGTGATGCATAGGATAGCTCTGCTTTATCCCACACAGATTTTCATAATGTCATCCCCCTTGTACGGGTGATGTCATAGGATACTGCTGCCTTATCCCAACAAGATCTCTTGATGTCATCCTCCTGTACAGGTGATGTCATAAGGAAGCTGCTTCCCTTTTATCCCACACAGAGATCTCATGTTTGTCATCCTCTGTACGGTGATGTCATAGGAAGCTGCTCCCTTATCCCAAACAAGATCTCATGATGTCTTTCCTCGTGTACGGTGATGTCATAGGAAGCTGCTGCCTTAATCCCACACAGGGATCTCTATGTCACCCTTTAGTGTACAGGTGATGTCATAGGACAGCTGCTGCCTTATCCCACACAGAGATCTCATGATGTCATCCTCTGTACAGGTGATGTCATAGGATAGCTGCTGCTTTATCCCACACAGAGATCTCATGATGTCATTCTCTGTGTACGGGTGATGTCATAGGACAGCTGCTGCCTTATCCCACACAGAGATCTCATGATGTCATCCTGTGTGTACGGGTGATGTCATAGGTTAGCTGCTGCCTTATCCCACACAGAGATCTCATCATGTCATCCTCTGTGTACGAGTGATGTCATAGGATAGCTGCTGCCTTATCCCACACAGAAATCTCATAGGTGATGTCATAGGACAGCTGCTGCCTTATCCCACACACAGATCTCATGATGTCATCCTCTGTACGGGTGATGTCATAGCACAGCTGCTGCCTTATCCCACATACAGATCTCATGATGTCATCCTCTGTGTACGGGTGATGTCATAGGATAGCTGCTGCCTTATCCTGCACACAGATCTCATGATGTCCTCAGTGTATGGGTGAGGTCATAGGATAGCTGCTGCCTTATCCCGGACACATCTCATGATGTCCTCGTGTAGGGTGAGTCATAGGAAAGCTGTTTCCTTTTTCCCACACATCTCATGATGTCATCCTCTGTGTACGGGTGATGTCTTAGGATAGCTGCTTCCTTATCCCACACACAGATCTCATGATGTCCGCAGTGTATGGGTGATGTGATGTCATAGGACAGCTGCATGCTCCTCTTTGGCCACCAGGTGTCAGCAGTGTATTGTGTCTGGAATAAAGTGTTGGCCACACAATGTGTACAGGGGTCAGAGCCCCTGGAATGAGGGTCTGGGAGACTCCATGTAGGTGCAGGGCCTGAGGGTCTGGGAGACTCCATGTAGGTGCAGGGCCTGACGGTCTGGGTGACTCCATGTAGGTGCAGGGCCTGAGGGTCTGGGAGACTCCATGTAGGTGCAGGGCCTGAGGGTCTGGGTGACTCCATGTAGGTGCAGGGCCTGAGGGTCTGGGAGACTCCATGTAGGTGCAGGGCCTGAGGGTCTGGGAGACTCCATGTAGTTGCAGGGCCCTCAGGGTTAAGACTTCTTGGGTGGCAGGGTCTGAGTTTTGACGCGGAACAATCCCAGGTCTTTTTCGGGGCCTGGGTCGGGGCTGTGTTCTGAATTTATCTAGAGTTTTTCTTTCAAACTTCTTGACTCATACATAAGAAAGCAGTGACCATCTCCAGTTATGACCCACAAGGTGGTGAGTGCTGCATACTGTATTACTGCAGAACACTGATCCCAGGAGCTGACAATCTATCCTGAATTCCAGCAGTTTGCATTATGATTAGCACAGTTGTGTCTCCTGAGAGATTGCAGGAACTTGTCTCTCCCACCACCTGCCAGGATCCTATGTAACGGTAGAGCTCCCACATCGGCTCCTGATGGGGCTTCTTGCTGCGCCGGTCACAGAGGCTTTGGTGGAGCTGGTGGCAATGTAAATAAAAATGTTATTTATTAAATGCAAAACTTGTTGCCAAATTTCATCAGCATTTAGGAAAACTTGGAAATGTTTCCTCCTCGGCCTGTAAGGGCAGTAACCTCTCCTCTGCCTGTGGACCTAATTGTTGCTATTGCTTCAATGAGTAACAGGCTTTGTACAAACCACAAGTACTCTTTGACTATTTTTGATCTTGTTGGATTTATAATGCATCAATAGATCTATAATACTGGTCTGCATGAACTATGTTACTGTGAATTATGGAGTGAGGAGGAATCTCCGTTTGCAGACCATCCTGTCGGTGCTGTATCTGCCTATTCTACTTTGGACCGTTGACCTAATTGTATAATGGCCCAGGTCTTGAGGGATACTTTTTTTTTTTCTTGGTAAGGAGGTTCAGGCCGTCTCGTAGCTCTCTATTTGCCATACTCAGAATGGGAATTTGGACAGCCCCACCCCCATTCATATCAATGCAAGTTCTGAATATACCAGAGCACATTTGCTTGACTATGTTCATAACTCCCATAGTAATGAATGGGAAAAACTCCACAAGTGCGACAGTCTCTACGTTCACTGAAACTGGCTCAGAGGGAGCGACCAGCCCTCTGCAACTCTCCACAGCTTCAGTCTCCCACTTCCCGTCCAGGCTGTGGGTGGCTCTACCGCTTCAAGCTCCCACTTGCCGGGTGTGGTGGCCTACCCTTTAAGCTCCCCCTTCCCTCCAGG
>JAODAL010034833.1:0-43713 GCA_025379985.1 Phyllomedusa bahiana | reverse complement strand
TGAGGTTTTTTTCATTTACTAGACAACCCCTATAAGTTTACATGGGTTAGGATAAATATTTAAGACAGGTAAACAACCTTAACTACTTGAATAACTACCCATAGACTATAAAAGGTGACATGCATGATGATTGGCGCCCAGGCGTCATTTTTTGTGTTCACTTTTGTAGTGTAGAATGCACCTGAATCTATGAACCTGTTCTACTGCGGGTCATAGATATGGAACTTTCTATCTACTGAGCGACACTTCTGGCTCAGGTAAACCACTTTTAAAGTGCTCTACCTGCTCCAGCAGTAATGAGCCTGGATTTGCCGTACTGAAGCTATAAATGTGTAGCCTCGTACGGTTGTAGAGCAACACGCTTCCAGCACACCTCCCGATCTCAGTCGCATTACAAAGTGCAGCTGGTGCTATGTAATGCGCCTGATACTGTAAAGCGTCTGATATTGGAATGCACAGGCGGTGGCAGTTTCTCTGTAATGTCCCTGCAGCGAGAACAGCTGTACATTATTTGTACAGCCATCCCTGGCTTCCTGATCACTCTGTACACAGCGCTCAATGGGTGAGCGCCTGTGTCAGCTTCCTGCTCCAGATGCCGGCGATCACGTGAATGCCGGGGCTCGGTAACTGCCTGAGCCACTGGGTCTTATCAGTATCAGATCAGCTCTGCAGTCAGTGCAGGGGATGTAGTTTCCTTGGATTTTCCCAGTAACCGGGGATAATATACCAGCCCCAGGTACAGAGGAAATCACCAAAAAAAAAGAGAAAAAAATATTCTGACCTCATGAGGAGGACAATATATAAAACAGTAACAAAAGTAACAAAAAACACATGCACACATAAAATATTGATAAAATAAATATTTACAGCCCAAACCACAACTTCCAGCCCCGACTCCGACAACTCTAAGGCCTCGTTCACACGGCTTATTGTGGGACTGATTGGAGCCGTACTGCGCGCCGTATTTGCGCTTCAGTACGGCTCCAATCCGTCCCAGTAACTACGGTAATCCACAGTTCTCATAGAGAACTATGGATTCCGTCTCTTCTCCCTGCTCTGCGAATCCGCCGAGGGGGGAGAAAATGACATGCACATTATTTACGGCGTCGTGAATAATGATGTACGCGCCGTGAATAATGAGAGTCTATGGGGCCGGCGAGCTGCCGGCCCCCCCTGCACGGCTGCCGGCATAATTGTGGGGCGAAATCCGTCCCCGCAATTACGCCGGCAATAAGCCGTGTGAATATTGCCTAAGGGGGACATGTCTGAAAACTGTCTTGGTCTAAGATGTTTCTTGTTGCCCATAGCAGCCAATCAGGGTTCCCCTTTCATTTCTCCAGAGCACTATATGAAATGAAAGGGGAGCTCTGATTGGTTGCTATGAGCTCTGATTGGTTGCTATGGGCAACAAGGACAGTCTTAGACCAAGACAGTTTTCAGACATGTCCCCTTAATACTTTATATCATCGATTCATAAATGTCTGTGACAGAAAGTGACACAATTACAAAACTATTTTTACCACCACCTTTGCTGTAAATTTTTTTTTAATAAAAAACATGAAAAACAGACTTTTTTAAACTATTTTCCCTTATATTAGAGAAAGAAATAATGTAAAAATTACAAAAATAAAGCCGAACATATCATGAAAAAAGGTGAAAAAATTAGTACAATAAACGAGTACAAGAAAGCGTTCAAACCGGCGTGTACTATGGGAAAAGAGAATGTGCCCGTTCAGTAAGGAGGGTAAACGACCCAGTTAGAAACTGGTTAGGGCATGTCCCCACGGTACAGGTTTTCGGACGGTTTTTCAGCCGGTTTGCGGTTTTTCAGACCGCCTGAAAAACCGGACGAAAATGAGCACAATGGTGCTCTATGGAAAACCTGTGCAGCAGTCCCCACTGCACAGGTTTTGCCGCCGGACGGTTTTGCCGCCGGCGGCAAAACATTGTAGAAGCACAATCTTCCGTCCGGTTTCCCGACAGAAGGTATTTGTCCTGTGCAGTGGGAACGCACCCTTAGGGTCCTCCAATAGCTCTCAGCTGTTCAGCTAAAAAATATTTCTCTTGACTACCCCACACAGGTGCATGGTCTGAAAGTGCCTGTATTTGAGGAAAGGACAGAAAGCCACGACCAGACACTTCTAGCAGTAGTTTATCTCCACAGAAGACTGAAGGATCAGATATGTTTAAATCTAATTGCCTGACAGGGAATCAGGAGCCCCCTTACACATTATACAGTAATCGCACCAAAATCTGTGGGTTCTGCCAAATGTTGTCTTATGTGTTTGGGGACCTTAAGGGTATGTTCACGTGACATATTTGCGGGGCGTATTTTGGGGCGTAATTGCGCTGCAATACGCCCAAAGTACGGAACGCAAATACAGTAATTCATAGCGCTCAATGAGAGTTTTGATTACCTGCCATCTTTCCTAACGCATATTATGCGCCTGAAGAAAGAAGTGACATGAAAGTGAATGGAAGCTGGCACAGAGTGTTTTAGAAGTATACGTTGGCCAGCTCGTACTTCTAAAACACCCGGCGGCACATACATTACACGTCGCATTATACTGTGTGAACATACCCTAACTCTGACTTCTTAAAAATTCCTTTGAGTACCTTTATGTATCTGTAGGAGTCAGAGACAGACTGAGAATTGTGTGGGCAGTGGGACAATGAGGACCATGGGCTTCTTCCAACTCTTTTCTTTTTTCTAAAGACACCTGGAGCCTGAGTAATATAAGGTAAATGTCCTTACAATTCCTGCTCTGACTCCTTCTGTCCTTCCACCAGAATGGGCAATAATTTACCTGCTGTGAACAGGGCCAGTCCAAAATAAATACCAGCACCGGCCTCTGGTTGTTAATACTGGCTGGACCGATGGAATACCAGTCAGGTAGCAACCCTAACCCACAGTGATGTCACATCCCATGACTTTATTGTTTATTAGCAGCTGCCACCCCAATGGGTGAAACATCACTGTGAAAAATGTGGCCTACAGCCATTGAAGAGTGAAGTCACGTGGTGTCACACTATGAGCACAATGTCATCATTGCCCCGTTTTTGTAAGAGTGTGAGCCACCCAAGACAGATTTTTTTTCTAGGAAGCTTTGCAGGTTGGTAAAGATTTTGTGGCAAGGGAACCTGTCACACAGATTATGCCCCCCTTGCTGATTACAGCACAAGCTAGTGTCAGACCTGCTGTTCCCAGCGCTGTGCCCCTTATTCTGTACTATGCTCTTGAGGTGCAGGTGACAGGAGTGGGACAGGGATTGGATATAGGGGGTGAAGGTCATATCAGAATCTAGTATAACCCCTAGACAGCGGGCCTGCTGCCTAGGAGTAATGGTGATACCACACACTGAAACAGAAATAGCAGGAGGGGGGAGGGGGAGTTGGTTGGTTACTAGATGGCGGAAAGACAAGAAGTTCAGTTTGAGGTTTAGTTTCAGATGGAGAGAGGACATGATATCAGAGACAGGGGACAGACATTCACTGGTGTTTTGTAGGAGAGTAGGACTGATGTCTCGGGAGGAGGTGTATAATTGAGTGTCATCAGCATAGAGATGGTACTGGAAGCCAAATCTGCTGATGGTTTGTCCAATTGGGGCTGTGTACAATGAAAAGAGGGGGGGACTTAAAGACTCTGAAACGGCTGCAGCTGACAGAATAAGGGACACAGCACTGGAAACAGCATGTCTGTCACTAGCTTGTGCTGTCCTCAGCAAGGGGGGCATAACCTATGTGACAGGTTCTCTGTAAATGACCTAAAAATATAGATGATGTTGTTCAGCTCTGGAGAACATCAGACTCCCTAGACAGTCTGCCCTGATAGACAGTTCATCCATTTATCATACAAGGAAATACATGCTATTGAGAAAGTCCGTAGAGATGCTGTGGATCCCATGAGGAGGTGGACAAGGGGTGACAAGTGTTAGACCCTCTCATTCTAGGATGGTGAGCTGTAATGGCATAATCAAAACCCAAGAAGGTTATTCTGCTATAATTCTTTCTACAGGGCTCCATACAAACGCTACCATTCATTAGACATAAGTATATAGAGAAATAGTTCTTGTACTTACTCTGTTTCTCTTCCAAACACCGATCCAAACAAGGCTGGAATTTCTGCAGTTTTTCCGTAAGAATCTTCTCAGAAAATTATTAGTGTGGCAGTTATGAATGGAGCTCAGATTTCCTCTCCTACAACGGCAGGCACGCTAGGAAAGAAGCGCCAAATGGAAGAAAAGAGAAAATCTTACATTACAATATCAGTGTAATCAGATAATGGTGCAAGTGTATGTATGTGTTTTACCACTGTACATATTGGCAGGAAGGTGCAATACCACTTTTGACCACTAGGTCAAAACTCAAACTGTGCAGCTTTCCATGAGTCTTCTACATAGAAAACATCTATTTACAGTAGATGGCATTCAGTATAAGCTTCCTGGCCAACCCCCTTCACCAAACCCCTCCCCCCAAAAAAAACCCCAAACAGCTGGTTTGAGGAACGGGGGATAAGCATAAGGCTGTGTCTACATTTAAACATTGCTGGACTACATTTTTTGGCGCAGATTTGCACTAAAACCGCGGTTGGTTTTCGGATTTGCCATGGGACCCGTACATCGAATGTATGAGAATATAATGGCGATCCGGTGGAATATGCAGCTTGTTTTAAAATCCGATAGAATTTGGCAAATTTTGCAACCAACCAGGAAAAATTCACGCTGTGTAGATTACAGGACAAATTTTTCATTGCGGTCTTGTGTAGACATGACCTAAATCCAACCTGGGATTCCCCTTATTTCAATTATAGTGCATACAATCATTATGCTCTGGTGGTTGCAAGGAGCAATTTCATGTTAAGAAGGCAGAGTGCAGATTATAATTCCTTTCCGGGAGTGCAATGAGGATCAGGGTGGAAATTAATCTTTAACTCTAGGGGTCAGAGTGGGGATTTTAATTCTTTTCAGGGGATACAGTGGAGATTCTATTTAATTTTAGGATTGTAATTTATTTCAGGAATCTGAGTAGGGAACATACCGTAATTACTTTCAGGGGTAGAGTAGGGACTTTAATTAATTTCAGGGCACAAAGTGGGAACTATAATTTATTTTAAGGGGCACAGTGAGGATTATAATTAATTTCAGGGGGTAGGTTGGGAAATATAATTTATTTTAGGGCAGAGTGGTGATTATAATTCTTTTCAGGGGGCTCAGGGGTGATTATAACTTATTTTAGGGGCAGAGTGGTGATTATTATTTTCTTAAGGGGCTCAGTGGTGATTATAACTTATTTTAGGGGCAGAGTGGTAATTATTATTTTCTTAAGGGGGCTCAGGGGTGATTATAACTTATTTTAGGGGCAGAGTGGTGATTATTATTTTCTTAAGGGGGCTCAGGGGTGAGTAATTATATCTAATTTCAGGGAGCACAGTGGAGTTATAATTCATTTCAGATGGGAATAGAGGGGATTATAGGGATCAGAATGGTGATTTTAATTCATTTCAGGGGGTAGTTAATCCGTAGCCCAGGTGGGATAATACATAATTTTAGGGGGCACACTGGAGATTAATGGGGTGTTCCCATTAAGGAACCTCCGCATTATAGATCGACTCATTGCTAGCCTATAAATTGGCCGTGTTACAGAATGAGGGGAGTGGCACTTGCGACTTTCTTCACCATTCATGTCTATGGGAGTTCTGAATATTGCCAAGCACACTCACTCGTCTATATCTGGAACTCCCATAGAAATGAATGGGGTGAATTGCCGCAGGCACCGCCCACCTCATTCTGTAACACGGTTGGTTCATAGCTAGCTAAGAGCCAACCTGTAATGCAGAAGTTTCTTTGTGTGAACACCTCTTTATTTCAGGGGTGCATAATGGGGATTGTAATTAATATTAGGGGACAGAGGGGGATGATTTTTTTTTTCATTTTTACACATTCAAATATTGTTATAGTAGGTGAATATCATGAACCATTGAACATACCTGGGCCCTAAAGAAGGTCCTACGGGCAAAGAAAACATGGTAGATGCACGTTCCTTTATCAGGACAGACAGCATCTTCTGTTTTTACTGTGAAATCTGGCTTATTACTTTCAATTTCTTTTTCATCGCACTCTTCCTTGTCGTAGCCTTCATCGATTGACTCATCCAAGTTTTCATCTTCATCAATGGCAGCCGGCACCAACTGGTCCGAGTTTGCCTGAGCATAATCTCCTGGAGACAAAAAAAATTCTATTTGTAGAAAACACAAGAGTTATCACCTCTTAAAGGGGATGTCCATTTTTGATTGTTGCACTTACCAGCCTCTTACACGGGCAGATAACAGGTGTTTGTTGGGATGTTTGTTACTTATAGTTGACCTGTTTGAAAGGCCTGGCAATCAGCCGGCTAGTTCATCAGACAATCACATCTTTTATGTGGGGGTAACATCATATTTGTTAGCAGTGCTACTCACTGTGTGAACAGACCTGCCGCCAATAGTAGCAACAAACAAGGTTATGAACGGTTCTTCATTCATCCCCCACAACTGGAGCCCATGAAGGCTCTTTTTAATGGGCGCTGATTGACTTGCAGTTAGTCAATAGGCTCTCATCATGGGCAAATATCGGTCAAAGAAGAAGAAGCCTAAGGCCGCTGACACACCTATTCTACATCTTTTCAGGCTTCTGATAGACTTTTATGCCGGAATAGTGTAAAAAGGAAAGATGCGAAACCCATTGTTGTGGAGTCATAGAGGATATAATGGGAACAGGATAGAAAGAATCCATTTTTGCTAATGCCACTAAACCTTATGGGATATCAAAAACTACTGAAGCATTTAACAGGAAGACCTTAATAAACTGTCTGCATGAGCACTTAAGGGCAGATACAAAGTAATGTAAAGTAATGTACTCAATGTCAATCAAGAGTTGCTAAAGTAAATTAAATTTTATAGTGTAACAGGATGTGATATAGCCCCTCTATAAATCCCTTGTCTCAAATAAGAGGCACAAAGTACATCGAGCACAGGAGGATTCAAGGATTCAAGTAGCTAAATAAATGATATGGGAAGCATTGACTTTACTTAACTTGGGAAAAGCAAATCTTGTGGGAGATCTTAAAGGGGTGTTTCCACGATAGATTTTGATGGCATATCGTCAGGATATGCCATCAAAGCAGTGTCGGACTGGGTTGCTTAGGGCCCACAGGTTGAGCTTATTCTAGGGGCCCACAGGTTGAGCTGTTTCTGGTCCCACCGGTGGAGTTTATATTAGGGGCCCACCCTACAGCTAGTGTAAATGACTGTACATGCCTCCTATGCTTTGCCTCTTGCTTTTTTGTCTTTCTTTCTCTGCTTTTTTGCTTCTACTGAGGATGTATATGCAATAAATAAAGAACTTCAAGTCTACCATGCTCAGTGGCCCACCGGGGGTTTCCCTTATTCCCCTGTTGGCCAGTCCAAGCCTGCATCAAAGTCTAAGGTCATGTTCACACGGCTTATTTTGCAACGGATTTGCAGCCGTATTTACGGCCGCAAATCCGTTGCGAAATCAGTTAGAAAGAAGTAACTGGCCGTTTTACATTGATTTTAATGGGAAATACGTGTCGTCGTTCAGACGACACTTATTTCCGTTCCGGATTGCGGCCGCGAAATTGCGGCCGCAATCCGGCCGCAAAAAACAATGTGCATGTGAATTATTTCCGGACGGATTTACCACCTATAATGAATGGGGATGGTGATTCCGTCGGGAAATCAGCTCCAAATACGTGCCACACTTAGTGGCACTTATTTGCAACTGATTTGCAACTGATTTCGGAACGTATTTATGTCGGAAATCCGACGTGAATCAGTTCTGAAATCAGCCGTGAACATAGCCTAATAGGTACGGGTTCCACCCCTGGGACTTGCACCTATCCCCTGAAAGTTACAAAGAAGACTGGAGAGCCGGTCACACTTGCACACCAATCATTCTGGTCTATGGGAGTTCTGAGTTCAGCCAAACACACTGCTTCCATGTCCTCAGAATGCCCATTCTGAGCCGGCACTTTTGGGGGCCTGTTCCCAGACAGCTGTGGGTCCCACCACTATCATGGCTTCTTTTTTTGAGGTGTCATTTTCAGTCTAAATAACTACAGTATGTATTATTACTAGCCAAAAATTATTCTTTGACATGTCAACCTAAAAATGCTTATAGTTGTTGGCTGACAGTTGTTGGTTCCCCTCTTACATATGGGGAGAGAAAAAGGCAAAACAAAGGTTTCGGGCAGGTTAAAATCCAACTGCTCAGTGCTCATCTTCCCTACATCTACTGCAGTGAGAGTCAGGAGGCCCCTATACACAAGATATTTGGCTAGTCAAGTTTGGTGAACTATTGTGTATGAGGGGCCCCTTCAAGCAGTTGTCCGGTTATTAGTTGTCCGGTACAGTATAGTAAGATGCAGGTGCCTCAAGAAAAAAACCCAACCTATACTGTCCTTCCTCCTGCAGTGCTCTGTTCCAGCGTCGCGTCACTCTGGTCTTCTGGCTTACTGGTATCTTGTTCCGGACAGGCATGTACCTCCGCTTACACCAGAGCCGCTCACTTCTATACGGTGATGTGAACGACATGCCCATCTGAATGAAGAAATCAGTGAACCGAAGACCAGAGAGATGCGACACTGGGACGCAGAACCGGAGGAAGGTGACTGTAGTTTTTTTGTGTGAGGCATCTATAGTTTACAACTCATTTTTTTTATAAACCAAACAATCCCTTTAATTCTAATTTCTTCTATTACCCCATAGATCTGTGAGTCTTATTGGCAGACTAAGAATCGTCTGTTCCCTAGGTCAGTAAGGTCTTCTTACAACCCAGGATATAAGTCTTTTTTTACTATGATCGGTTCCAAAAATACTACATACAGGGTGACATGTATATACGGGGCTGCGCCAGTAGTCTGACGTCCTTTCAGCCCAAAAACTGGCACAACCCTATTCATTCGATGTATGAGCAGGTGCGCTCCAAAATTAGGTGCATTATAAAGTACCTGCAGCACTTTGTATTGCGCCTGAGATCGGTGAGTGTTCTGGAGTTGTCACACTGCAACCGTATGATTCTACACATTTATGACTTTAGTACGGCACAACCAGGCGCATTACTTCTGGAACAGCCAGACCAAGTTACAAGTGGTTTACCTGAGCCAGAATTGTCGCTTAGTGGCTAGAAAGTGCCTAATCTAGGAAATGCAGTAGAACAGGTTAATAGATTCAGGCACATTCTATGCTACTAATGCAAGCAAAAAAATGGCACCTGGGCACCAAAAATCATACATGTCGCCCCAATCTGTCTAGTGAAAGTGAGAAGGCTCCATGTGGCTGCATTTGCTGAAATGGACTGGTTTGGCCAACTTTTCCCTAGTGTGGGGTCTTAAGAAATCTCAGTTGTATTAATACAACACATATTAACACATTTTTCACACCATAAATATCCAACTAAGACAATCAATATGAATGTGTCATTTCTGTATTTTTTACTCACCAGATTCCTGAGCAAAGGTGGTCCCCACCAAAAGCAGCAGTAGAAGGCTCTTCATGACTGCGTCTTCTCTCACTTCTTGTGGTTGTGTTCTGTTTTGCTGTCTAAGGTTTTGCTGTCTAAGGTCTCCTCTTTTATAACAGCATTTTAGGAACTTGGAGGCCCAGGTGCATTAGCCCATGGAGCTGATAAGAACTGGTGCAAAATCAGATAGAACAGCATAAATGGTTACCTAAGTGTAACGGCTCAAATAGGGATGTGAGCTAAGATTTCTTAATATTTTGTTAACCTAAATTGTGATAAGAAACTTGTTAATTTTTTTCCATTATTTTAAAATGACACTGTAATTAACCTTGTAAGTAATGCATATAAAGTGGTAGCCTTCTGGACATTAAAGGGGTTGCCTCACTACAAGGATTGTTTTTTATGTTAAAGAGCTTGCAAAAACAAGTCACTTTGTAATATATGTCTATGAGCAGTGTCCTACCTATTCTGAGATATCCCCTCCTGTATGGGCTGCATCAGCTCCTCAGGTCGCTATAGCTACAGACCTGTTTGATCTCTCCTGATAGGCTGTCAGCTCTGGTTGCTATAGCTGCAGACCTGGCTTCTACTGCAGCCTAGGAGAAGCCAGTAAATACATCCCTGAAGTCAAACCGAAACCAAGAAAACAGGACTGAGGTAAGATGAATTGATGTAGTGAGACAACCACTTTAATGCCTGAAATAGATGGAACCCCAATCTATTGGAAGAATTGCTCAAGGCATAAGGGGACCCATGGACTTCTGATTAGAAGTGTTAAGGACACTTTAGAACAGACCTGGGCATTGTACGGTTTGCGGGCCACATCCGGCCATCTAACTAGCTCTGACCGGCCAGCATGAGATTTCCCGACATTACACGCAACTCAGTAGGCCTCAAGTCGATTGATAAAAGCTTAGCAATCAACTCCGGGGTCTATAGTATATAGGCATTGGGTAGAACTGAGTTAAGTATATTAGTGTGGCCCTCTAAAACCATTCCTATTTCTAATGTGGCCCCATGGGAAAATTAATTGCCCACCCTTGCTTTAGAAGATACTGCTAGTGCTAGCATCGTGTAGGTCACCAGAGTACCAGAGAACTCTCCAATGCATCCAGGTGCTAACACAAGAGAACCCCAGTTGGAGCTGACATTAGAGGCAATCAATACTGAGAATAGAAGGAGAGGTATGGAGCAGATCAAATGCCACACATCAAAATCACATCAGATAATATCCAGATCTGAAAAGTGGATACAAAAAATGTTGCACTTACAAATTATAGGAAAGTAAAAATCAGTCCTATGTAAGAGACTAAAATACCGAAATCATGGACACATAGAGTAATCCCCAAGATGTTAATAATAGGAAATGCACATAGACATGATCACAAACATTGTAATGTCAAATAGCGCAAAGGGAGAACAGAAGAGCAATATCACCAAATGAAGTCTATGTGGGAGCGCTGGGCCCCGCAGATTTATCAGGGGTAATGCACAAACACTGAAATCCTCTACCTTTGGGCTATTTGACATTGCAATGTTTGTGATCATGTCTGAGTACATTTCCTATTGTTAACAGCTTGGGGATTACTCTAAGGCAATGTTCACACGGCTTATTTCAGAACGTATTTACGTCGGATTGCCGATCGTAAATACGTTCTGAAATCAGGTGCAAATCAGTTTCAAATAAGTGCCACTAAGTGTGGCACGTATTTGGAACTGATTTCCCGAGGGATTCACTATCCCCATTCATTATAGTTGGTGAATCTGTCCGGAAATAATTGACATGCACATTGTTATTGCGGCCGCAATTCGGAACGGAAATAAGTGTCGTCTGAACGACGACACGTATTTCCCATTAAAATCAATGTAAAATGGCCAGTTACTTCTTTGTAACTGATTTCGCAACGGATTTGCTGCCGTAAATACGGCTGCAAATCCATTGCGAAATAAGCCGTGTGAACAAGGCCTAAGGCTATGTTCACACGGTTTATTTCGGGACGTATTTACGGACGTATTTACGGCCGCAAATCCGTTGCGAAATCAGTTTCAAACAATGAACAATTAGATTAGCATTGATTTCAATGTAAAATACGCCTTATCATTCACACGAGGCGTATTTTCGCGACGTAAATACGTCCGTAAATACGATTGTAAAATTAAGTCCCCTGTCACTTATTGAGGCTTATTTTGCAATGTAAATCCCCAAAGTAAAGAATGGGGAATGTATTTACAACTCGAAATATGTGCCACACTTAGTGACACGTATTTGAAACGTATTTCGGGACGTATTTGCGGACGTAAATACGTCTGTAAATATGCCCCGAAATAAGCCGTGTGAACATAGCCTAAAGGGCTGTGCCAAGAGGCGGGACGAAGGGTAGGCAGAGGTAGGTGATCGCCTAGGGCGCCTACCTCTGCCTATCCCTAAGGGGCGCAGGCAGGGCCCCCAACCTCGCCAGGCTTCAGGCCGCTGCCGTGGGCCTGAAGCGCCGGCAGTCTCTTTGACCGCTTCTACGGAGCAGAGAGCGAGCGCTCCCTGCCCCGCAGACAGTGTCGGACCCGCTCATCAGAGGATCGCTGGATCCTCTGGTAAGCCGCAGGGCCGACACAGCGGGGCCGCCAGGTCCTCATAGCGCTGAGGACCCGCCATGGCCCCGTACGCCTCAGCTGGCAGCGTCGCGATGAAGTGATTTCATCGCGCCGCTGCCTCTCCTCGGGCGCACAGCGCGTCATAGGCCATGCGCCCGAGGAGCTGCCGGAGGAGCGCGCGGCCAGAAAAGAAGAGGAGCGCGCGGGCGGGAAGCAGGTAAGGTGAGTATAAATGTTGTTATTTTTGCCTGCCTGTGGCCCCTATATACCTTCCTGTGGCCCCATACGCCTGCCTGTGGCCCCATACGCCTGCCTGTGGCCCCTATATACCTGCCTGTGGCCCCATACGCCTGCCTGTGGCCCCATACGCCTGCCTGTGGCCCCATACGCCTGCCTGTGGCCCCCATATGCCTGCCTGTGGCCCCCATATGCCTGCCTGTGGCCCCCATATGCCTGCCTGTGGTCCCCATATGCCTGCCTGTGGCCCCTATACGCCTGCCTGTGCCCCTATACGGCTGCTTGAGCCCCTATACGCCTGCCTGTGGCCCCCTATACGCCTGCCTGTGGCCCCCTATACGCCTGCTGAGCCCCATATAGCTGCCTGTGGCCCCCATATGCCTGCCTGTGGCCCTGAGCTATATACCTGCCTAAGCCCCGATAGCTATATACCTGCCTTTGTGCCCCTATATACCTGCCTGAGAGTGACCCTATGTCTATATACCTGCCTGAGAGTGACCATATATCTATATACCTGCCTGAGAGTTACCTTATATATATATATACCTGCTTGAGAGTGACCATATGTCTATATACCTGCCTGAGAGTGACCGTATATCTATATACCTGCCTGAGTGCCCCTATATTTATATACCTACCTGTCTAAGGGGACAATATACATATACCTGCCTGACTGAGAGGGCATATCTATATACCGGTCTAACTGAGGGGACTCATATACCTATAAGTAAGGAGTTGCTGGAAATGTGAGGATTCTAAGATATTTGTGTCCAAATCTGCAGGGACGAGTATTGGCCGGGAGATGTCAGCATGAAGGTGTGAACCGGATGGAGAAGAAAAGGGAAAGTGAACGACGCTGATCAGAAATGATGTCTCCGGTGAGTCACTAAATGTAACTGCAGTGTAATCCCTTATATGTCTGCAGAGCGTCTACATACAACTAGTATCTACCACTATCTGGTCACTGTATGGCGGTGGTATATGTAATCAGAGCCTGTGTACAGCTGATAGTCACATGTGGGGGTTGCGTTCAGTCAGAGTCTGGCAGGATTATTTGATCCTTAAGTAGTAATAGTTTTGGGTCTTCGTTTTGTAGGAGTGTTTTTTAGTAACAATCATTCGGTAGATTTGCTCCATGTATCGGTGGATTATTCAGTGACTTATTTAGGGGTATTACACTGTCATATGGAGGGGAGCGATTTTGAAAAAGCAAATTTGTCAGGGATGATTTTCATTGTGCAGTGACTGCTGAGGGATGGACTAGAGCTATGTGGAATATGCAGAAAATTAGTGACAGGACTGGCACAGGGGTGAGGGAGTTAGTGTGGGTGTTGGGGGGGGGGGGGCGCCATTAGCTGTACTTGCCTAGGGCACCAAAATGCCTTGTCCCGGCCCTGGCTGTGCCAGTAGTCTGGTGTCTTTCAGCCCAAAAACTGGCGCAGCCCTGTGCACTCAATGTATGACCAGGCGCACTCCATAATTAGGCGCATTATAAAGTGCCCCCGGCACTATTTAATGCGCCTGAGATCAGGGCGTGCTGTAGGCGGGGTGCACTACAACCGTACGATTCTACACACTTATAGCTTCAGTACAGCAAATCCAGGCGCATTACTGCTGGAACAGGTAGAGCACTTCAAAAGTGGTTTACCTGAGCCAGAAGTGTCGCTTTTTAGCTAGAAAACGCTAAATCTATGACCCTCAGTAGAACAGGTTCATAGAATCAGGTGCATTCTACACTACTAATACACGCAAAAATAATGGCGCCTGGGTGGCAAAAATCATACATGTCACCCTATGTGTCCATGATTTGGATATTTTTGTCATTTACATGGCACTGATTTATTACTATTCTGTAGTTTAAGTGCAGTTAACATTTTTTACCCACTTTTCAGATTTGACTATTGTCTTGTTACTAAAGATGTGATTTTGATGTGCCATGCCTTTCCCTCATTTCCTACTTGTGGTGAATGTACGTTTTTGGCACAGTAGTGTGCACTCAGTGTGTACTCGTATTTATGGTGGCAGTCACTTGCATCTAGGGTCTAATTCTTATATGTACATGTGAGGTGAGCCTTCAAAGTCGTTTCGTCTAATAGGACTGAGAAGACTACGATCCAACACAGTGCGGGGGTCCTGGATTCTTTGTCTCAAAGAGCAGTGTGCTTACATGGATAGACAGCATTAGACTAGCCTGGCTGTACATGTTAGGCTCCCCAGATACTCATTTGTCTGACAGCTATCTCCCCTGACCCCACATGCGTATGCACAGTTTCCCACTATAGGATTAGAGTCTATAGTACATTGATTGCTTATGTAATGCATTGTACTGTCCTATGTTATACTGACAGGTAACCTATTAAACTTTAAAACATACATGGCTTGTAAGTCTCCAACCTGCCATGACAACCCATCGGTACCTTGTAAGTGATATCATCTGTACCCATTACTGGTGGTGCAGGACAGCTCCTTTGACTGCACCACCATCATAATGCAAAAGTTTGGTTTTCCATGGGAAGAACTCACTCAACACATTGGAACAGATGCATCAATAGCGTCTAATTGTAGACAGTCTTACACTGCACCACATTTATCATAGTGTTCATAAATCTGGCACAGGATAGAACTAGTCTAACCTTACACCATTTTTAAGTTGGTTTAGTGTATGTCACTATGTCATTTGGCACATTTTTGGTGCACATTAAGCCATGCCCCCTTTCCCCACAAGTCACCCCCCTTTTCTGATACCACAGAAAAACTTTTTTCCTCTTCATGGTCCTTTTTTTACCCTTTGCCAGTCCGCTGATGAGAGCTGTAATTAGGGTAGATTGAAACATGTTGGGGCAGGACCTGCGGGACAACTAGGATATTTTTGTTTATAGGGTGAAGTTCCGGACGGGGACACCCTTATCGGGGCGATTACCCTGTTTTGTAGGCGAGGGCCGTGGTAGTTTTTCCTATAAAGTCTACTCGGGCTTAGTGTTTTGGTCCCACCTGTTTGACACTGTTAATACTATTTATTGGTCTTTTGTGGTGACAATTGAGACTACAACTATTCTTACTGTTCATATGAACTTTTTATTATTATATTAAGTAAAAGTTATGGTTTATGACTATTTCTTTCCCTTTTTCTGTTACATTTTATACTAGTCAAAGGGGTTTGCTTACCAGGTTGTTTGAGTTTGGTATTTTCTGTTACTTTTGTCACTTTATAAATAATCTACTAAAATATATAATATCTAATATTGACAATTTTTTCACTGAATTATTAACACTAATAATATGCTCATATTATGCTTATATGTAATATTGTATAATACAGTACATGTTATAATTAATTGTAACTTATTCATTTGATCTAATTGATAATAAAAGGTGTATATATATATATATATATATATATATATATATATATATAAAAAAAGATATCACTGTCCTTACCAGAATTCCTATGGACTGGGGTGTCTTAAGCTCACCAGTGGAGCTGATTCTTGGGGCCCAAGCTACTGTACATGACTGGACATACTGCACATGACTCCGGCTTTCTTCTTCTTTTTCTCTCCCTGTAAAGCAGTCCCAGGCCTGTCATGTTCTAGGGCCCACCATGCCCAAGGGTCCCCGGGAGCTTCCCTTATTTTCCTGTGGGCCATACTGATCCTGCTCATCCACCATGGTCAAGACGGCCATCTTACAGCAGACTACTTCAAAGCTACAGTCCTCCTTAACTAAGCAGGTCCAGCCAGCAGTCTCCAACCTACTGTAGGTCTAAGCTAATGTACCGGTGGCATGTTTTTATAGAGGCAGGAAGGCTCCTCACTCCACGACTAATACCCACCCCACAGAGACCAGAGACAACTGTTTTATGCAGACATGAAAACCCACCAGCAGAATGGTCACCTTTCACCAAACATACCCATAAGGTTCCGGCAACAACCATCCCTACTCATGACACATCTATTGAAGCCTAAAAAACACAGTATCTCCTGCACTAAAAGTGCATTAAGGCACACAGTAATAACAGTAATATAACACTGCAAACAGGCTCTTTATATGGGGATGAAAACATGGTGCCCTTGTACAGTTTAGTAGTGTCTGTTTGTCATCCTGCTCTACTTGCTTTATTAGGTCCTGTTTTTCCTGTGTATGAGGCCTTTAATACCCCCATGGTAGATGCCTGTTAACTCCTTAACGACCGCCCGATGTCTTTTGGCGTCGGCATTTCAGGTCGTTCATCTACAGCGACGTCTTTTGGCACCTCTGCAGACATCGGAGTTTACGGCTCCAGGCGCTGCAGCAGCGCTGAGAACAGGGCTGTACTACACAGCCCTGATCCCAGCGCAGCTCCTGCGAGAACCAGGGAGTGGGGGAATCCTCAGCTCCCTGGTGCTTTAACCCTTTGATTGCCGCAGGTCGTCACCATAGCACAATCAAGGGGTTTCCCTGCTCTGTCGGGTGATCAGAACACCCGGTGACCCGACAGAGCCCTGGGAACGGCTGTACAGTCAGCCCTGGGAACCTAGAGTAGCCCCAGGGCTGTCTGTATAACAAGCCAGTGATCAGGGCAGACTGTGAGCTGTCCTGATCACTGCCTGTGTCAGACTGACACAGATTAGAATGTATTAGCATATGTGAATATGCTAAAACATTACTAAGTGTAAAAAAAAATAAAAAAAGTAACACAGTTCTCCCTTCATGGGATTTAAAAAAAGTAAAAAACATAAAAAGTGTGAAAAAAATAAAAATAAATATTTTATAAAAAATAATTGTACATACATTACACACACACAAAAAACCCTACACATATTAGGTATCCACTCGACCGTAATAACCTGTAGAATTAATCTAACAAGTTATTATTAAGTGTGAAATGTGAGTGGTGTAAATAAATAAAAAAATGAAAGAAAATTTGGAAACGACAATTATTTATAAGTGAATTTAAACTATTCCCCCATGATGTACAGCGCGTCTGGAATAAGACGAGGCTCATACAACTGAAAAAATAAAAAAGTTACAACTGTTAAAACGCAAGGAGGCAAAAACTAAAAAAAGTTCTGGTCATTAACTACTTTTCAGGCATGCGACTAAAAGGATTAAGAGAATATCCCTTTAAGGACAGGGCAATACTCATATCAATAGGCCACCTGCAGGCAAAGGTACAGCCTGTGGTAGCGCATGGATTTGGTGTATAGCTACACGGATTTTGAAGAGCACTTGGGGGACATGAATGAAACTGTCTGGGAATAAGACTTTCTTTGTTGCCTTTTAATTTTTTCAGAGCACTATTTGAAAAGCCCAGGGCCGGACACTGGGGGAGCAGCCCTAGGGGGAGGCCCCCTCATGACCCAGCGCGCCGTGCGGGAGCAGTCGCACAGGAGGCAGCAACGAGTCAGGAGCTGTTGCACACTGTTCCCGGAGTTCAGGCCCAGTAATATGAGCAGCAGCATGTCAGGGATCGAGGAGTTGTTGGAGCAGCTCAGGTCAACAGCCTCAGAGCGTGGACCTGGATGGCTGCAAGAGCAGGTGCGGGGGGTGCTTGGGGGGGATCTCTCTCTCCTGCGGCCCCTGCATCACCTGGTATTGCTGATGGGCCTTCACCATTGCCCAGGCGCAGGGCTCGTCTCCCTTCCAGGCTCAGCCCAGATTTCACACCTAGGGCCCATGCACGTCGAAGGAGCCCCTCACGGGACCCTTCGGTCCGGGTGGCGCCGGCGTCAGCTCGGTCTCGCGTCGCTCGGTCCGTGAGGAATCCGGCACGATGGGCGAGCCCAACAGAGCGCAGTCAGCGGCACCCCAGTCCAGGGGAGGCCACGGCTGTGGCTTCCGGCTTCAGTACTATGCGGGAGGCGACGGGTGGCCCCGGTGTTGTACCAGTAGGGGGGCCTGCCAGGAGTCAGAGGACCAGTGGAGGGGTGAATGGACCGGCGACGGGCGGCAGACGATGGCCTCGGGCGGAAGATGGCATGTTCGAATTTGGGGGAGGGAGGGGGGGAGGTCGTCAGGGCTCTGGCGTGGCAGGAGTGGGCTGGGAGCTTTAGGGAGTTGTTAGCGCGTTTTCCGTGGCCGGCGGGTTCTGGGGGGCTGATATCGCCTGTATCGGCATGGGGGGCGGTGATGTCCTCCCCGGTTGTTCCCTCCTCTTCCTCTAGTAGGGTGGTATCGGGAGTCGGGTCGCAGGTCAGGGGAGTTGGGGTGATGGTTTCGGTGCAGATGGAACAGGATACGGTGGATGCGGTTCGGCTCGATGACAGGGCAAAGGGGGAAGTATATGTGTGTTTTGAGGGGCCCCTTGGTGCTCACCTGAAAAAGGAGGTGAAGGAAAAGATTTGGCAGGAAAAGTATGTCGAAATCTTTTCGCTTCTCCCTTTGGAAAAATTTTACTTAGCGAAAGGAACAAGGAATGTGTGGAAGAAGGAGGAGAAGCGGAGGTGGCGGTTGATTCCGCATACCTTTCCGAATTGGATGCAAGCATTTGCCATTTTGGCAAGTGTAATCGGGGAAAAAGCTCTGGAAAACTGTTCTTCGCTTTTCTGTTACTTAGATTCAATTGGGGAAGCTCAAAGGGTTTATGGGGGGCAAGCGTGGCTCCGCTACAACGAGCAATTTCATCAATGGAAGGCGATGCGCCCCTCCATATGCTGGGACCACAAAGACATCGGTCTGTGGTTGAAGGTGATGGCACCGTCTCGGTTTGGCCAACCCTTTCAGGGTGGACCTAGTGCCGCCGGGCAGCAGGGGGGAACTGGGTCAGTTGGCGGGGGCTCCCAAGGGGGGTCTAGAACTTGGGTCTGCTGGCAATTTAATGAGAACCAGTGCCGATTCGGATCTAATTTCCATTTCAAACATGTTTGTGCCGTGTGCAGTGCCGCTTCCCACGGTTCCGCACATTGCTTGCGTACGGGCAAAGGAAACGGGGTTGGTCCTCAGCAATGGGGTGATGCCGGTGAGAGTGGTTGCGATGGTGCCGTATCAAAATAGATACCCCGACCAGAGGGTGGCATCGTTGAGTAGGAGAGGTTTCAGCGACAGATTTTGGATTCCTATTCCTCCTCATGAGGTCCCCTTCTCGACCAAGAATTTGCAGCTTTGCTTCATCCTGAGGTATTTGCCAACAAGTTGGCCAAGGAGGTCTCATTGGGGAGGATGGCGGGCCCATTTCCTTTTTTGCTGGTTCCCGATTTGGTGGTCTCCCCGTTAGGGGTGGTTCCAAAGAAGGAACCGAATAAGTTCCGTTTGATTCACCATCTTTCGTTCCCGAAGGGCATGTCGGTCAATGATGGAATAGATCCGGAGCTGTGTTCGGTGGTTTACACCTCATTCGATGCAGCGGTTCGTTGGGTGCGTTTTAATTAGCGGGGGGCTCTTATGGCCAAGACGGACATCAGGCTGCTGCCCGTTCATCCGGACAGTATTCATTTGCTGGGGTGTTTTTGGGACGGTTCCTTTTTTGTTGATCGGTGTTTGCCGATGGGGTGTTCAATTTCATGTTTCTATTTTGAGACCTTTAGTTCATTTTTGGAGTGGGTGGTTCGGGATGTGGCCGGATTGGAGTCGGTGATCCATTACTTGGACGATTTCCTTTGTGTTGGCCCAGCAGACTTTGGGGTTTGCGGGTCGTTGTTGGCTTCAATGCAGTGGGTGGCTGGTCATTTCGGGGTTCCGTTGGCTCCGGATAAGACTGAGGGTCCAGCCACTTCACATAATTGTTTGGGAATTTGCATCGACTCCAAGTTGATGGAATGTCGGTTGCCGGATGACAAGGTGGTTGAGTTGAGGGGAGACATTAAACTTCGATGGGGTGCAGCGACGGTGGACAG
Source organism: Phyllomedusa bahiana (assembly GCA_025379985.1). Lineage (NCBI taxonomy): Eukaryota > Metazoa > Chordata > Amphibia > Anura > Hylidae > Phyllomedusa > Phyllomedusa bahiana. The sequence continues at coordinate 23,558 of JAODAL010034833.1, read as the reverse complement.
GAGGCGCCCTGTAGTTTTTTCACTGTTGGAGCGCTTGGGGTCGAAATTGACGGAGGTTTGTTCTTCGGGTTTTGAGACTGCATTGTTTCAGCTGGCCTTCTCTTTAGCTTTTTTTGGTGTTTTTAAGAATTGGCGAGTTGTTATACCCCAGCAAAGGGATGATAGGTGGTTTGTTGGCGGAGGAGGTGTAGTTGAAGGTTGGGGGCATTGGAGTGGTGATTCACAGGTCTAAGAATGATCAGCTGGGGAGGGGCAAGTCGCTACATTAGGGGGCCGTTGAGGGGGCCCTTATGTGCCCCGTTCGCTGCTTCGAGCGTTATGGGCGGCTGCGGGGTGGGGGGCGGGGACCCCTATTGGTGTATATGGATGGCACGTTTTGTCTCGCTTTGAGTTCACGGCGGTCTTCCGCCATTATCTGTCGGAATTGGGGTTGGACCCCTTACAATTCGTCCCCCATTCATTTCAGATTGGGGCAGCTACGGAAGCTGCAGGATGGGGGTTGGACGTGGCGGCGGTGTGGCGGATTGGCAGATGGAATCGGAGCATTACCACTCGTATTTTGACCGCATCTGGTGCTGGTTACCCCGCAAGCAAAAAAAAAAGGGGGGGTGCAAGTCTTTTGTTGGTTACCGGGCACGGAATTTGGTAACGGAAAGACGGGATGGTTGGTCGGTTCTCTTTCTGTTTTCCTTTTACTTGCCTTTGGTGTTCTTTTGCAGGTTCGGTACAGCAGCTGGCGTGGATTTTTGGCCACTCGTTCGTGCACTGGGGTTCCCAGTGAGTGGCTCTTCGGGCAAGTGGGCGTTAGTTAGGTGTCCCGGAATCTGTGGCACTGGTGCATTGGAACTGGATAAGAGGAATGCTGTGGCGACAGGTTCTTCCGGAATTCCAACGGTTCACTCACTGGGATCGTCCTCCGAATGTAGTGGTCCTCCATGTTCGGGGTAATGATTTAGGTTTGCACCCCATTCGGGAACTCATTAGGGATATCACGTTTGATCTACTTCGGCTGTGGTCTTTGTGCCCGGGATTGGTGACGGTATGGTCGGACACAGGGCTTTTCCTCGGCTAAATTTCACCCCGGGGGCGGTGACGAAATGGCGCCCCCCCCCCCGATAACATATTGCGCCACTATGCGACATATTGCATCACCATCAACAAAAGCCAAAATACACATTGCATCACCATCAACCAAAGCCAAAATATACAAAAAAGCTTTACCACAATCTGCTACGTATAAAACTACTAAATAAGTCATACAGTTACCAAATAACACCGCTACACAAAACCTGAATCCCAAGACCACTAAGACCACATATTACCAGCACACAGTGGCTGAATAATAAAACCACACCATGAGCACATATCACCACCATATAGTGACCGAATAATACAAACTGACCATTACTGAGTATAAACCATTATACTACAACAAATATTACCGGAATACAGTGACCATACAGTGGTGGATACCAGCTGTACACAAGCTCTGCAGACATATAAATGGTTACAGTAAAGTTATATCTAGTGACTCACAGGAGACGTCTCTGAAGAGTTGGTCTCTTTCTCTTCTTCTTTTCCATCTATCCCAGACGCCATGACGACTCCTCCCGACTCTTCACCGTAAAATTTACAAAACAAACATCTTAAGATCCTCAATTTATCATCCTATTTCTATACAAACTCCCCATCTATAGCAACTCATATGGTAGCCATGTAATATGCCCCCTGTAGCCACGTAGTAGCCCCCTATAGCCAGGTAGTAGCCCCCTGTAGCCAGTTGATGCCCCCCTGCAGCCAGTGATGCCCCCTACAGCCAGTGATGACCCCCTGTAGCCAGTGATGCCCCCTTGTAGCCAGTAGAAGCCCCCTGTAGCCAGTGATGCCCCCTGCAGCCAGTGCTTCTCCCCTGCAGCCAGTAAATGCCCCCTGTAGCCAGTACATGCCCCCTGCAGCCAGTACATGCCCCCTGTAGCCAGTGATGCCCCCCTGTAGCCAGTACATTCCCCCTGTAGCCAGTGATGCCCCCCATGTAGCCAGTGATGCCCCCTTGTAGCCAGTAGATTCCCCCTGTAGCCAGTAGATGCCCCCTTGTAGCCAGTAGATGCCCCCCTTGTAGCCAGTGATGCCCCTTGTAGCCAGTGATGCCCCCTGTAGCCAGTGATGCCCCCTGTAGCCAGTGATGTCCCTGTAGCCAGTGATGTCCCCTTGTAGCCAGTGATGCCCCCCTTGTAGCCAGTAGATGCCCCCTGTAGCCAGTAGATGCCCCTGTAGCCAGTAGATGCCCCCCTGTAGCCAGTAGATGCCCCCCTGTAGCCAATAGATGCCCCCCCTGTAGCCAGTAGATGCCCCTGTAGCCAGTGATGCCCCCTGTAGCCAGTGATGCCCCTGTAGCCAGTAGATGCCCCCTGTAGCCATTAGATGCCCCCTTGTAGCCAGTATATGCCCCCCTGTCGCCAGTATATGGCCCCCTTGTAGCCAGTAGATGCCCCATTGTAGCCAGGGATGCCTCCTGTTGCCAGTAGATGCCCCCCTGTAGCCAGTGATGCCCCCTCTGTAGCCAGTGATGCCCCTTGTAGCCAGTAGATGCCCCCTGTAACTAATTATAAAATAACAAAAGAGTACTCACCTCAGTCCGCGCGTCCCGGTCCGGAGCTGCTGAGTGGTGTAAGAGGCGTGACTTCATCACGCCACTTACGCTGCACGCAGCTCCCAGGGATCTCCTCAGCGGCAGAGCTACCGACCGAGGAGACCCAGCGTTGCAGGGGGCGCGGTGAAAGCCATGCACCCCCTGCGATGCTGATACAGGAGAGGAGTCAGGACGGGAACGATCCGTCCCGCCTCCTCCCTGTGACAACAGCTTCTGCTGGGTCTGCGCGACTGTTATAAAACAGCCGCACAGAGTCAGGGGCGATCCTCCGGGCGGGCGAGGTGAGCGGTCGTGGCTCCCCCATTGGGTGAGCGAAGCCTCGGCGCCCCGGGCGATCGCCCGCCCGCCCCTAGGAACGGCCCTGGTCGGACATTGTCCCCTGATTGTCCTGGCGGCATGCAAACTCTGTGGTGGGTGTTAATCAGGCTCGGCTAAAAGTGAACAGAGCGGTCGCTTCTTTTGTGGTACGGAATGGGAGTTTCTGTGTACGCCATAGGGAATTGGAGCCGGCCGAGGGGGACTTCTGGCGGGCGACGGTGTGCATCTAAATGCGGTCAGTTTGGGGTCTTTGTAGTCAGTGAAATGGAGTGGGCGAGTCAGGTTATGCTTGGCTCCCAGTTTGTATGAATCGGTCTGGTGGAGGTGGATGGCTCAACAGGGCATGGTCCTTAGGAGTTGGTGAAGAGTGGTTAGCCACCTGAGGTGGTTTTTGGTGCCCTGAAGCCGGGGGTGACGGCTGGGGGTAATATGTGGATAAAAGCAGAGTGAAGTCTTCGTCAGACCCGGTTTTGCTTGGTCATCTTAACTCCAAGGACCTCAGCTCCAATGGGGTCTTTGTAGTCAGTGAAATGGAGTGGGCGAGTCAGGTTATGCTTGGCTCCCAGTTTGTATGAATCGGTCTGGTGGAGGTGGAAGGCTCAACAGGGCATGGTCCTTGGGAGTTGGTGAAGAGTGGTTAGCCACCTCAGGTGGTTTTTGGTGCCCTGAAGCCGGGGGTGACGGCTGGGGGGTAATATGTGGATAAAAGCAGAGTGAAGTCTTCGTCAGACCCGGTTTTGCTTGGTCATCTTAACTCCAAGGACCTCAGCTCCAATTGGTTCTTTGGGGATTCGGTCGAAGGGGTAATTGGCATACATGGCATACATGCTCATTTGGAGATGGTTGTGTATATTTTGTTTACTGTTTGTTTGTTAATAAAATGGCTGCTGTGGCCAATTTCATCCAACCTTCGTCTCAGTGTCCTTTTTGGGGGGTTCTGAGAGGCGGTGGGTTGTAATATTGGCCGGGGGTCAGGAAGGGGTAGGCGCTGCTCAGGGTCATTACAGCGGAGCTCTGATTGGTTGCTCTGGGTAACAAAGAAAGTCTTAGACCAAGACAGTTTTCATATACGTCCCCCATATACTACTGCTGGCTTAAGAGCTAGTACCATACTTTTTGAAATGATGGTACCATCTCACTGGTTGAGATGTCTTATTGTCACTATAGGGGTTTTCACACCTTTCTTTTCATATGATACCCATGTCTGTTGCTAGACAAGATTAAATATAGCACCCTAAATAAATTCTAGATTTGAGACCTTGAAAAATCTGTTTTTCTTGGTTCCCCAACCGGGTGCAAGAGGCAACTGTTGATTTTTAAGTGGAGTATGTTAAGGGGTCTGTGACAAATTCTCCTTAAGAGTTCGTTATGTGAAACCACTGAGATGCTTCTTGAAGGAACTTATGTAAGCCTATATCTCAGTTTCCATCAGATAAGAAAAATGACCGCAAGCCAAAAAGAGATAAAATGTGTAATACAACTGACTACAACCTTGTGTAAAAACCACAAAGCATGTTACAAAAACTGATGTGATTAGATATGAAAACAGACTCTAGGAGCCTGTATACAGTATATTTGTATTTTAATTCTAATTATAAAGTGTGTACCGTACATAGGAAAAGATGATCTACAAAATACATTTGCTGATGGGAAGATACTATTCAGAACAAACATTTTCCTTGAACACAGTGGGCCAGCTGACTGCTCTATTCTTGGGTTGATAAGTATATGTTATGCTGATGTAGATCACCATTGGTCCACCAAACCCAATAAGCTGTTAGGATAGACCACCAATGTGGGATCCATGGGACTCCAAACTCTGGACCCCCATCGATTAGCAGGTGAGTAGCAGCCCAAGGGTGAGCCTGGACCCCATGTTTGCACGGGCCCCTAAGGCTATGTTCACACGATGTCCTGTGGCGCGTACAGTAAGCTCCGCAGTACATCGTGTCTTTCTGGAGCTTGTGCTAACATGCGCGTACCGCCATGGCACAGGGGGGCCGGCATCCCGCTGGCCCCATAGACTGTCATTACTTGCCGCAAGTAATTGACATGTCACTTGTCTCCCCGCGTGTACAATACGATCGTATTGTACAAGCGGGGAGTGGAGGCGTAATCCACAGTTCTCTATGAGAGCTATGGATTTCCGTAATTTCGCCGAAATTACATTGTGTGAACATACTCTAACAGAGGCGATCTGTACTGTCCTGATATTACACTAAACTGAAAAGATAAAGTTTCTTAATAGAAGCAAAGGATTGGGTTGGCATGTCTGTGGCCACCTGTTGTTGAAGATATAATAATACTAATAATAATCTTTATTTCTATAGCGCCAACATATTCCGCAGCACTTTACAAATTCAAGGGTAAACATACAGACATTACACATTAAAAGTACTTACAGCTGAGACACACGGTGTGAGGGCCCGGCGCGTGAGAGCGTGCAATCTATTAGGGTGTATGGGTGAAACATACGGTAAGAAGTGCCAAGTTTACAATGGTCCAGCCATGTTTCATAAATAGGGGGTGGTTTACATGAAAAATGGATGAACCTGCCACCCAGACAGATATCAATGTTTAGGATTACTGGATGGTGTCTGGATTATGAATTATAAGGAAAGTGAATATTACTAGTGCATATGTAAGTAGTGATGTAGCTATAGAGGTTGCAGGGGTCACAATTGAGACTGGGCCTGAAGCATGTGGCATCACTAGCATTAGGCATCCTGGGCACATGCCAGATCTCCAAGCCAGTGTCCCTTTTAGCACACCAGGGTTGGCATTATTACTATGTATAACCACAGAGGTGCTGCTAAGGGGACTAAAAGGAGCACTTTTTTATCAGGCCCTGACAAAATCCTTACTTTACTATCTAGGGTAAAATATAGGCGACTATGGGTGACATGTCCCATTAGGACTGCACCATTTTTTTGGTGTATTTTGCACCAAAAAACTGTTGATGCCACATTCTCTATAGAAACGAACTATTGTTCACCAAAACTAGGCACATTTGACACTTTTAAATGCACCGAAAGTAGACGCATCAATATGCTAGCAATGATATACTATGAGCCTTTTTTTGGTATATGCCTAAATTAGGCGCATTACATATGCTATACAAGGTATACCACACGGCAGATTTTTGACAGGTTTATTTCATAGTTTCATAGTTTGTAAGGCTAAAAAAAAGACAAGTCGTCCATCTAGTTCAGCCTGTTGTGCTAAGGTGTTGATCCAGAGGAAGGCAAAAAACCCCAATGAGGTAGAAGCCAATTGTCCTCATTTTAGGGAAAAATTCCTTCCTGACTCCAATCTGGCAATCAGAAAAATCCCTGGATCAATGACCCCTCTCCTGAATCCTAGTCACTATAATTTGTTATATTATTACGCTCCAGAAATGCATCCAACCTTTTTGAACTCGGTTATTGAATTCACCATGTCCAGTCCCTCTGGCAGAGAATTCCATAGTCTCACTGCTCTTACAGTAAAGAATCCCTTTCTATGTTTATGTAGAAACTTTCGTTCCTCAAGACGTAAAGGATGCCCCTTGTTCTAGATACAGCCCTATGTATAAATAAATCTTGGGAGAGATCTCTATATTGCCCTTTGATGTATTTAAACATATTTATTATGTCCCCCCGAAGCCTTCTTTTCTCTAAACTAAATAACCCTAATCTTGCCAATCTTTCTGTGTACTGTAGTCCACCCAGTCCTTTTATTATTTTTGTTGCCCGCCTTTGTACTGTTTCAGCTCTACAATGTCTTTCCTGTGCACTGGTGCCCAAAACTGTACACAATATTCCATGTGTGGTCTAACCAGTGACTTGTATAATGGGAGAATAATGTTCTCATCATGTGCATCTATGCCCTTTTAAGCACCCATGTCCTATTTGCTTTGGCTGCTGCTGCTGACCTGGCTGCTACAATTAAGTTTACTGTCCACCAGGATTCCCAAGTCCTTCCCATGTCACTTTTACCCAGTGTTTTTCCATTTAACATGTAACCATGTAATGGATTTCTCTTCCCCATGTGCATAACCTTGCATTTATTCAAGCGCATTACACACTCATTTAATGCGCTTTAATACTGGCGTGGAAGAGCCCCTTTTCTGACATGTCGCCCTATGTGTTTGACACTATTGTTTTCAGGGGCACTGTCTGTGTGGCACTATTTTTTCGTTGAAGTTAAAACTATGATACTATTATATTTGAGGTACAGTATTTCGTCATTTTGCAACATAACAAGTGAAGTAATTGGGATAAAGAAAGCAACAACAGGCACAGAATTAGGGGTAGCAACAGGATGTGGAGTGTGTATCTTTGGAAATGGTGGTGAGGGGTCAAATTTGTCTGGACAGCAATGTCATGGCTGTAAGAAGCCTTTATGGTGGTTTGGACAAGATGGAAAAGATGGGAAAAGTGCCCAATTCCAATCAGAGACATGATGAGATAAAGGTAAAGGTCCTGCTTTCTGTGATCAGGTAGTGGGAAAAGCAAGTTCAATGCTTGTCTGAATGGCAACATCATGGCACAAATGAGAATAAGCGATGTAGATACGGTGGAGCACTACGTGCCAGTGATGTGAGGGGTGTATGTCAACTATGAAGGTGCACGAGGGGGGACAACACACTACAGTGGAGCAGCTCACCACCAAAATGAACCAGGGGGAACCAGACGTGTGTCTAACACAATAGTTCCGTAAACCCTACTGTGTATTGGGCCCCCGAGTAGACGGATGTCACTGCACCTCTGCTAATCCTACTGTGTATGGGCCCCCAGGAGCAGACGGATGTCACTGCACCTCTGCTAACCCTACTGTTTATGGGGTCCCGGAGCAGACGGACGTCACTACACCTCTGCTAACCCTACTGTGTATGGGGCCCCGGAACAGACGGATGTCACTGCACCTCTGCTAATGAAGCTGCATCCACAGAAAAGGCTTCAATTTTCACTGCAGTATTGGTACTAGACCTCTGCTGATTGACAAAGGGTTCTCTGATGGGTCATGTTTTATGCTTCATTAAATAGATGTTTTTTCATGTCAGGTGAGAGGTGTCAGAGAACAAAACACCCTGCAACCATAAGTGAAAGAACACAAGTTGGTGGTTTCAGTGTTATGGACTGGGGAATGTTTTAGTGGCTTTCTTTGAGCCACTCATCCACGTGTAAGCCACTCACAAACTATTTGTTATGAATCCATCCTTGCTGATCACATACACACATACATGCTGATTGTCTTCTCTGGGGCAGATGGGATCTTCCAGCAACACAATGCGATATGTTTCATGGTAAGAAATGTCTGAAATTGGTTGGAAGAGCCTGGCCATGACTTCCAAGTACTACCCTGACCCCTAATTCCACAGACTTGAACCCAATGGACCACCTAAATGGTCCAGTGGACCCAGTGGAAACTCATCTTCTTTCACCAATCTCTGCCCTTGCGTATTTAAAGGAACAAGCTTCCCACTATCACATGCCTAAGATTAGTTTACATTGGGGTCCCTGCAGTAAAATTCATACAGTAAAAATCTGCTACAGACTAATTCTCCATCAGGAACAGTACTAGACAGCGGTGGCCTTTATCGTCCTTGTTGTACACTCTCACTATGGAGCCTTTTGCAGGGGTCCTAAGGCATGATCCTGATGTGTGTGGAGTTAGGAGTCTCCATTGTGTACTACTTCTCTATATTTCCTCTCTCTCTGTCACTTGGCCTAAGGTACTTGAGGAGTTTGAGGGACTCAGCAACTTTAAACTTCAAGTGGTTGGCTCATTCATCTAAAAAAAAAAGATGGTAGGCTCCTGGTGGCATAATAATAATAACAACCAATACTATACTCTGCTTCTATCTCTTGTGTTTAATGTCTGTTTCCATGACTTTTGGATATGGGATGAACCCTCCCTCTACCTAATACTCCTAATTTGAAGAATAAATGCGCAAAACACGTTATTTTGGTGTCAAAATGGCCACAGTTTTGTTAAAACCACAGGAGTACAACAATCACAGAAGGGGTCAGGTGAAGTGCTCGGCCATTATGTAAGATTCCCAGCTTTCTGACATGCAGTACCTGGCCAGACATAAAGCTTTAAAGGGGCGGCACACTCTGACTGCCATTCTAGAAGAGCCAGTACCCTTTAGAGGCACCAATGACCCTACCGAAGATCCTCACTCCTGCTCAACCACCATTCCCACCCCTGGATGACATAACCATTATACCATCCTTAAGGCTGGCCACTTCCAAAGCTCGGCCTCTTCACACCAGGAGGTTTAACATTCTCTATGAATTAAAATTAGTCCAACATAACTTGAACATAACTTCTACCTGACTCCAACTCAACAGTTCATGCCATGAAACAGAAGCCACTCTCCTTTATTAATATTTTTATGTTTTTATTCTCTATGACCAGTTAGCAAATCCCAGACTCACTAGGAGTCATCCTACAGCACTCAGGAGAGGAAAAATCCTCTATGGAGGAAACTTCTAGGGAACCATGGCAGGAGGACTACTCTTCCTTTAGGCTTAAAAGGATAACGCCTACATGTAACTCATCAACGTCATAATAACTGTTTCTGAAACCAGATATAAAAGAAAAGCAACATAAACCAATACAATAATACAGGCATCATTGTACAGGTAATAGCTAAAGACAAGCCTTAGAGCATTCATTAAAGTAGGGCAGGATGGGAGGGAAATGTTTCCTTGACTTCTTTTGGTGAGTGAAAGAGGAAGAGGGGGAGAAGACAGGAAGTTATATCTACTCCTAAACCCCACCCTCATCACAGTAAACTGTAACCCAACCACATAATCCTACCTCTCATATCACAGCCACCTCTACTCATATCTATATAACTATACAGATGGGAGCTACAGGACTATGCAGGGGCTATAAGCCGCCCTGTCAAAGACATGTCCCCTTTTGCTCAAACCTCCTTACCAGAGACATAACTTGAAGCTCCTGGGCCCCAATGCAGATAGTGAAATTGGGCCCCCCAGCTACCATGTGTTATTTATAATCCTGGTGTCTTCCTATGTGGTAGGAGAGTTTTTGGGCCCCCTCAAGCTGCAGGGCCCGGTAGCAACTGCTACCTCTGCACCTCCTATAGCTACGCCCCTGCTCCTTACAGTAAAAATACTATGCATACACCGACTCCATCATCTTAAATACCTACAGCTATACAGGCTGAAACTCAAAAACTATAACAGAGCTCTAGGTTCCCCCACCCCAAAGTCATAGCCTCCTTCTCTTGGGGCTTCAGGAGGGTTCTGGATGAACATTGTAACCGGTGTATAGTTTAGCCTCAGAATTGAATCTTTTCCACATCATTACAGGGGTTGTCTCACTACATTGATTCATCTTACCTCAGTCCTGTTTCCTTGGTTTCATTTGGAATTCAGGGGTGTGTTTACTGACTTATACTAGGCTGCAGTATAAGCCAGGTCTGTAGCTATAGCAACCAGTGCTGGCAGCCTATCAGGAGAGATCAAACAGGTCTGTAGCTATAGCGACCACAGGAGCTGATGCAGCCCATACAAGAGGGGATATCTAGGAATAGGTAGGAAACTGTTAATGGACACATATTGCAAAATGACTTGTTTTTCCACGATCTTTAACATCAAAAGCAATCCTTGTAGTGAGACAAGCCCTTTAAGAGCGATATTGCTATGTTACATTGCCTAGAAGTTATATTCTGATGTGTAGTTCTCTTCATATATTCTCAGTCTGTAAAAGATATGATTTGTTATTTTTGTGTTTCTCTGCTTTTTGCGAGGTCTTAATATAAATTAATTAAACACAAAATGCAAGTTGATTTCTACACGAAAAGCTAGCACTGCTGTCTGGATTCCAATCTGATAAGTTTACATATGAACTTTGATCCAGATTTCAACACGTCATTATCAATTAGTTTCTTCCTCATTAACATCTTATCTTGGTTTGGACAGAGGCACCATTGACCTTGATGGATTTACCCTTTAAGTACACATCTACTATTACAGGTAAGCCCTCTCGGGGGGGATGCGGTGACTATGACAACCACTCACTTTTACAAAATATGCTGGTAATTCATTATAGAAGAAAGTAATGTGTACAATGTTTAAACCAAATATGTAATAATTTACACCTTCTCCCTACCCTGCATAGTGGCTTCTTCCATGTCTAGGTCACAGAGCCTAGAGAACTCTGCTAAGGAAGCCAATGCATCCCCTCCTGTTCACAGGCTCCTTTGGTCATGAAGCTGCTGTAAAGCATCTCTATAAATACTGTCAAATGCAACTCAAGCAAAACGACCGCCCCCATAATCTTATACAGACAACAGAATTGAGAAATCTACAATCAGAAAATTAAAATGACTAAGAAGAAAAGAATATGTATCAGGGTCTTGTTTTAATTAGTAAAAAAAAAAAAAAATTGGGGATAGTTTTTTTTGTGTTGTGATGAATGTGACAAATATATTGTCGCATCCATCATCGCTTACAGATTCTCTCACCTTTAGGGTATGTTCAGACGCCGTATTGCGGCGTGTATAGTGCGCGCCGCAATATGCTGTGTGTTTTGGAATCACACACTGATCAGCGTGTAATTCCAAAGCACGCAGTGAGGCGGCCGGGTACTGACTGTAACGGGTTCGGTGGATTCGCTGGGCCAATGCAAGAGATGGTAGCTAAGCCACGCCAGGGAACGGAGTCTAAGTAGCCCCCGGTTTCACCAGAGCCCGCCGCAAAGGGGATGGACTTTTGCTGCGGCGTGAGGCTACAGGTCTTACCCCTGACGTGACTGGCTTGCGATGGCGGCCGGGTACAGCGTAGTACAGAATCGAATCCAAAGACATAGTCGGGACAGGCAGGGAGGTCAGGGCAGGCGGCAGAGGCTCGTGGTCAGAGACTGGCAGACGGTCAGGGCAGGCGGCAAACACGCAAGGTCAGAAACGTAAGCAGGCGGACTGGTACACGGGTAATCAGAACAGGACTACAAAACTCTCTAAACGCACGGTAAGCACACCAACGGACTGGCAGGAAGTGCAGGGGGCGTACCGCTTAAATAGAACCAGCGCCTGAGAATTGACCAATTATCGGGGCGCTGGCCCTTTAAATCTAGAGACGCCGGCACGCGCGCGCCTAAAGCACAGGGCACGCGGGGACAGCGTTCACCGGCGCGCGGACGGGTAAGGGGAGCGACACCGGGGCCGGGACAGGAGCGGGGTGGTCGCGGGCAGCTGCAGCCGCCGCACCGGAGCCCCTGCGGCCGTGGCAGTACCCCCCCCCCCCCTTAGGTCTCCCCCTCCTTTTTTGAAACCTAGAGAGAAGGTCAGGGGACAGTTTGGCCTCAGGTTCCCACGACCGCTCCTCCGGCCCGAACCCCTTCCAGTCAATGAGAAAGAACCGCTTCCCCCTTACTGTCTTCTGCGCCAGCACCTCCTTGACCTCAAAGATGTTATCAGAGTTGACCACCGGAGAAGGCGAGACAGATATACGGGAGAAGCGATTCAGCACCACCGGCTTGAGGAGAGAAACATGGAAGGCGTTCGGGACACGCAGAGTGGGAGGCAAGCGGAGCTTGTAGGATATCGGGTTAAGCTGCCGGAGTACCACAAAAGGACCCAGATACTTAGGCCCCAATTTGTAGCTGGGCACTTTGAAGCGGATGTATTTAGCCGATAGCCAAACCCTATCACCCGGCTTAAATACGGGAGGAGGTCTCCGGTGCCTATCGGCCTGAAGTTTAGTGTGGGAGGAGGCCCGTAAAAGGGCCTGTCGAGTAACGTGCCAGAGTGTCTTGATGTCCCGTACTTGGGCATCCACAGCAGGGACGTCACACGAGGAGGCCAGAGGGAGAGGTGGGCGGGGATGCAGCCCAAACACAATAAAAAAGGGGGAGGCTTCAGTGGATTCAGAATCTAAGGAATTATAGGAAAATTCCGCCCAGGGGAGGAGGTCAGACCAGTTATCCTGGCGAGCAGACACAAAAATGTCGCAGATAAGTTACCTACAATTTGGTTGACCCTCTCCACCTGCCCGTTGGTTTGGGGATGATATGCGGAGGAGAAGTCCAACTGAATCTGCAATTGAGCACACAGGGCCCGCCAGAATTTTGATACGAACTGGACCCCCCTATCAGAGAAGATATGCAACGGGAGCCCGTGTAGTCGAAAGATGTGGTGGAAGTAGTGCTGGGCTAGCTGGGAAGCGGAGGGCAACCCGGGCAGAGGAACAAAGTGGGCCATTTTCGAAAATCTGTCGACTACTACCCAGATGACAGTGTTACCTGAGGAGCTGGGAGGTCAGTAACAAAATCCATCGCAATATGCACCAAGGTCTTTCTGGCACCGGGAGAGGCAGGAGCAGACCCGCGGGTCTGAGCCGAGGGACCTTGTTACGGGCACAGGAGTCACAGGCCAGGACAAAGTCTCTAAACGTCCCGAGCGAGAGTGGGCCACCAATAGTAACGGGAAGATTAGTTGCTGAGACATTATGGACTCCAGGGGGCCCAGCAGTTTGCGAGGCGTGTCCCCACTTCAGGATACCAGGCCGCATAGCAGGACTTACGTAGGTCTTCCCGGGAGGCAGGTGTCGAAGGTCCACCGGAGCCACTGTGAGGAGACGCTCAGGAGGAATTATATGCTGCAGAGGTGGCTCCAGCCCCACCGTGTCAGAGGATCTAGAGAGGGCGTCTGCTCTGATGTTCTTGCCAGCCGGTCGAAAATGAAGAAGAAAATCAAATCTGGCGAAAAAGAGTGACCACCTAGCTTTCCGAGGATTCAGCCGTTGGGCAGACTGCAGGTAGAGAAGATTCTTGTGATCGTGTGAATATATCGGTGGGGTGACAAGCTCCCTCCAGCAGTGCCGCCATTCTTCCAGGGCCAATTTAAATTGCCAAGCAATTCCCGATCTCCGATAGTGTATTTTTTTTTTCGGCTGGGGAGAAAGTTCTGGAGAAGAAGCCGCAAGTACGTGGTTTTCCGGAGGGGGACTTCTGGAGGAGAACCGCTCCTGCACCTACCGAGGAGGCGTCTTACTCGAGGATAAAGGGGCGTTGCGGGTCCGGGCGAGACAGCACTGGTGCAGAAGCGAATGCTGATTTGAGGCGATCAAACGCTTCTTGAGCCTCAGGTGGCCATGATTTGGGGTTGGCATTTTTCTTCGTGAGGGCCACCAGCGGGGCCACGAGCGTGGAGAAATGAGGAATGAATTGTCTGTAATAGTTCGCGAAACCCAAAAATCGTTGGATGGAGCGGAGACCCACAGGTCGAGGCCATTGTAGGACCGCAGACAACTTTGAAGGGTCCATTTGGAGACCCTGATCCGAAACGATGTAACCCAGGAAGGGCAACGAGGTGCGTTCGAAGAGGCATTTCTCTAGTTTAGCGTATAGCTGGTGGTCCCGGAGACGTCTGAGTACCTGGCGGACGTGGAGGCGGTGAGTCTCCAGGTCAGGGGAGAAGATTTAGATATCGTCAAGATAGACAATCACGCAGACGTAAAGGAGGTCTCGGAAGATTTCATTAACAAAGTTCTGGAACACCGCTGGAGCGTTGCAGAGGCCAAATGGCATGACGAGGTATTCAAAATGGCCATCTCTGGTATTAAAGGCTGTTTTCCACTCGTCGCCTTCACGAATACGAATCAGGTTATATGCCCCTCGTAGGTCCAACTTGGAAAAAAGCTTCGCACCGCGCAGGCGATCGAACAGTTCCGAGATCAGCGGCAGGGGGTATCGATTCTTGATAGTAATTTTATTAAGTCCCCGATAATCGATACAGGGTCGGAGAGAACCGTCTTTCTTTTCTACAAAGAAGAATCCAGCCCCCGCGGGCGAGGAGGACTTACGTATGAATCCCTTCCGGAGGTTCTCTTGGATATATTCGGACATGGCCTTAGTCTCCGGAACAGAAAGAGGGTAGACTCTTCCTCGGGGAGGAGTTGTCCCAGGTAGCAGGTCAATGGGGCAATCGAACGGCCGGTGCGGAGGCAGAGTTTCGGCCTGTTTTTCGGAAAAAACATCGGCCAAGTCCTGATACGGGGCGGGAAGACCCGACAGAGGTTTTGAAGAGTTTACAGGAGCGGACCGAAGGGCAGAACGGAGAACCGGAAGGCAGCGCGAGTGGCACGCAGGGCCCCAACGGATAATTTCGCCCGTGTTCCAGTCCAAGGTCGGAGCATGCTGTTGCAACCATGGAAGGCCCAGGAGAATCTCAGAGGCGGAGCGAGGCAGGACCAGCAGCTTCAGAGTTTCCTTGTGTAGAGCGCCAATCTGTAGAGAGAGAGGCGCCGTGCAGAACCGAATCACATCCCTTAGGCATTCGCCACTAACAGAGGAGACGTACATGGGTTTCTGCAAAGGGGTCACCGGGAGACGAAACTTGGAGACCAGAGCCTGGCTGATAAAGTTCCCTGCGGACCCCGAATCAAGGAAGGCAGTGGCCTGGAAGGTGCTGTCCGGTGAAATTCCACAGACTACGGGAATGGTCAGACGGAGAGATGCTGCACAGACACCTAGGGACGCCACTCCTGCGAACCCTAATGTGCGCAAGTTTCCCGGACGCACCGGACAGTCCCCAATAAAGTGGCCAGAACCGCCACAGTAGAAGCATAACTGCCTCAGGCGACGCTGCGAGTGTTCTTCCTGGGACAGGTAGGCTCTCTCGATTTGTACGGATTCATCCTCCGGAACCTTAGGCAGAGGTAGTGGAGAACATTGGAAGACGGGAGCCAAACGTGGTAGCCGGCGTGAGCGCGACCTCCCGTTGAAGACGGAGCTCCTGTTGTCTTTCCGCAAACCGAATGTCTATTCGAGAGGCCAACTGAATCAGTTTATCCAGAGTGGACGGCAAATCCCGGCCAGCGAGCTCATCCTTAATATGGCCCGAGACCTTGCCAGAAGGTTGCCACCAGGGCCTCATTATTCCACTTCAGTTCAGAGGCAAGGGTGCGGAACTGCACGGAGTAGTGACCCACAGTGGAGTCGTCCTGACGGAGACGGAGCAAAGCCGCCGCCGCGGAGGAGGTGCGGCCAGGTTCCTCAAAGACGGTGCGGAACCCCTGGAGGAAGGTTTGTAGATTAGCCATGTGTGGATCACCTCGGTCCCATAACGGAGTGGCCCAGGCCAAGGCTTCCCCTGACAAGAGGCTAATAACAAAGGCCACCTTAGCCCGCTCGGTGGGGAAGTGGTGCCCCAAAATCTCCAGGTGGATGGAGCACTGACTGATGATGCCATGGCATTTCCTGGGATCTCCATCAAAGCGTGACGGAAGCGGCAGTTGCAGAGAAGGTCCTGGTACGGAGCAACTGGTGCCGGCGGGGCACGCGCGCCCGCAGGCGGTGGTAGACGAGCAGCTAGGTTCTGCATCATGGCGGCGAGCTGGTCAATATGCTGGCACTGCTGGACGACAGCCGTTGAGACATCACGAAGTACAGGTAAGGGTACCCTGGCGGAATCCATGGCCAGTCCGTACTGTAACTGGTTCGGTGGATTCGCTGGGCCAATGCAAGAGATGGTAGCTAAGCCACGCCAGGGAACAGAGTCTAAGTAGCCCCCGGTTTTCACCAGAGCCCGCCGCAAAGCGGATGGACTTGCTGCGCGTGAGGCTACCGTCGTTACCCCTGAACGTGACTGGCTTGCGATGGCGGCCGGGGTACAGCGTAGTACAGAATCGTAATCCAAAGACGTAGTCGGGACAGGCAGGACGTCAGGGCAGGCGGCAGAGGTTCGTGGTCAGAGACTGGCAGACGGTCAGGGCAGGCGGCAAACAGGCAAGGTCAGGAAACGTAAGCAGGCGGACTGGTACACGGGTAATCAGAACAGGGCTACAAAACGCACGGTAAGCACACCAACGGACTGGCAGGAAGTGCAGGGGGCGTACCGCTTAAATAGAACCAGCGCCTGACAATTGACCAATTATCGGGACGCTGGCTCTTTAAATCTAGAGAAGCCGGCGCGCGCGCGCCTAAAGCACAGGGCACACGCTCGGCGGCCGGGACAGGCGGGGATAGCGTTCACCGGAGCGCGGACAGGTAAGGGGAGCGACGCTGGGGCCGGGACAGGAGCGGGGTGGTCGCGGGCAGCTGCAGCCGCCGCATCGGAGCCCCTGCGGCCGCGGGAGGCAGCGGAGCCCGCGACCCCCATGACACTGACCCTATAGAAATTCATTGTCTGTGGTTCGTAAGCGGCGCCACGGACAATTGACATGTTAATTCTCCCCCCCCCCCCCTCCCCTCGCATGTACGATACGATCGTATTGTACGCGCGGGCAGACGACGCGTTATCCATAGTTCTCTATGAGAGCTATGAATTACTGTAATTGTGGCGCGCGTTTTGTTGCGTCTAAAGTGCAATATGTGGAGAAATGCATGCCGAAATACAAGCAATTTAAGCCTTGTGAACATACCCTAAGATACAATACCTAAAATAAGATGCGAGTTGACTGTCACTACTGTGACCAAACTGGGATAGTAACCAGGGTCAAAATTTTCATTCTCTTCCTCCTTTTTTCGTTTACTTCCTTCTCATTTCTTCCCATTTTCCCTTTCTCTGTTCCTCTCCCTACTTCTTTATCTATTTTTCCCTTCCGTTATTCCTACCTCTCTTCCTTTCCTCTCTTCACTATCATTGTCATGATCATGCCTGACAGACCCCCAGCTTCGAGTTCTGGTCGCCAGCCACGACTGTGGCGACGAAACCGTGGTTTTTAACATAATACTTTGTATGCTTAGTTACCAGTGTAAACTGAGTCTTTCCTTCCCTGTGTCTTAATTGATTACTGGCCAACGCCTGTGGCCAGGAATCCTCCAGCACCCTTTTAGTTAAACTATGTTCCTCTTTGATTGACAGCTTTGTTTCACTATCCGGCTTTGTGTTCTTTCCACCTATCACCTCTGCTCTGTGTTCACCAGTTCCCTGTTTAAGGATTCCCTTACCTGTCCCCTGTGACTGTTATATTGGGTCTTTTCTATACCTTCTGCTTACCTGTCTATTGTTGGATTTTCTGGTTACCTGACTCTGCTTGGCTTCTGATTATTCTTCTCTTCCTGATTTTGTAATGCAATGCCCGACAGTTACCGACTTGTCTCGTCTTAAGTTTTTCTCTCTGTCTCCCGATGTTGTACTGCGCTGGCCGCTTGCTGCCAACCTTGCTTGTCTGACGTTCCCTTATTGTGTTTTGTATTTGTTTGTCTATGTCCTGTGTTCCCACGTATTCAGTGTAGTTTTCAGTCTTCTGGTTGGGGCCGACCTTTTAAGGTGTCGGGTACCCCCAAAAGGCAGGAACAGGGGTTGGGACCAGCGTCAAGGCCTCACTCTGTCTGTGTCTTCTCGTGTGTCCCTTACAATCATCCTTTCTTTTTGTTTCTACTTTCCCCATCCTCACTTCCTTCCTTTTTCTGTCCCCCAACAACTTCTGTATTTATCTACATTATTCCCTTCATTTCTTTCCTCCCTCCATCTGCCCTTTCTGTGCTCCCTCTAACTTTCTCTTCATCTTTCCGTCACTTTTTTCTTCTCCCTCCATCTGTCTCTTCTGTCCTTTCTTCCCAGGCTCGGACTAGCCCACAAGAGAGTAGAGGAAACCCCTGGTGGACCCCTGGCTATGTTACATAGTTTGTAAAGCCGAAAAAAGATAACACATCCATCCAGTCGAGCCTGCCGCGCTAAAGTGTCGATCCAGAGGGAGGCAAAAAAAAAAATAAGGGGGAGCCATTGTCCCCATTTGGGGAAAATCCTTCCGACTCCAACTACTTGGAAAAACCCGGATCAACACCCCTCCAAACCGGACCAAAAAACTTGTTATATTATACATCAAAATGTATCCAGACCTCTCCAGAAAGGTCACTAAACTTGTTCATTTAGGGAAAAAACTTACACCTTAGAATTGGTATCAGACCCTTCTCCAGAATCCTGGACATATAACCTTTTTATATTATTACATCTAGAAATGTATCCAGACCCTTCTCCAGAATCCCGGTCACTATAACTTGTTATAATTATTACATCTAGAAATGTATCCAGACCCTTCCTCCAGAATCCTGGTCACTAAACTTGTTTTAATTATTACACCTAAAAAATGTATCCAGACCCTTCTCCAGAATCCTGGTCATTATAACTTGTTATATTATTACATCTAGAAATGTATCCAGACCCTTCTCCAGAATCCTGGTCACTATAACTTGTTATATTATTACATCTAGAAATGTATACATACACTTATTCAGAATAATGGTAACTATAACTTTTTATATTATTACTAACCAGAAATGTATCATGACCCTTTTTGAACTCTGTTAGGGGAATTCACCCATGACAAGTCCTCTGGCAGAGAGTTCCACAGTCTCACCGCTCTAACAGTAAAGAATCCCTTTTTATGTAGAAACTTCTTTCCTCAAGACGTAGAGATGCCCCCTTGTTCTGGATACAGCCTGGTATAAATAAATTTCTGAGAGAGATCTCTATATTGACCTTTAATATATTAAACATATTTATTATGTCCCCCCGAAGCCGTCTTTTCTCTAAACAAGTAACCCTAATCTTGCAAATTTCTTTCTGGTATTGTAGTCCACCCAGTCCTTTTATATTTTTTGATGCCACCTTTGTACCTGTTTAAGCTCTACAATGTCTTTCCTGTGCACTGGTGCCCAAAACTGTACACAATATTCCATGTCATAACACAATTCCTTAGTCATAACACAATGACTAAGGGTCCTTTCTGCGATGTAGACCCGAAACGCGTCAATAGCTTTACCATGTTTGTTCTTTGATTTTATTTTTTCTACTATGGGACAATAAAGTTAATGTTTTTTTACCTATGGAGTGCTGAACCACCTCTGTCACGCTGTTTCCTACATTCAATTTTGAAACCCAGCGTTTTTCAATTTAACATGTAATCATGTAATGGATTTTTCCTCCCCATGTACATAACCTTGCATTTATCTATGTTAAACCTCATCTGCTGTTTATCTGCCCAGGCCTCCAACTTATCCAGATCTTTGTAATAACACATTATCCTCTATTGTGTGGATTCCTTTACAGAGCTAAGCATCATCTGCAAATATCAATATTCTACTGTACAGTCAATGTGCAAGATCATTAAGGACAATATTAAAGAGGATAGGGCCCAATACTGACCCCTGTGGTACCCCACTAGTAACAGGGATCCAGTCTGAGTATGTACCATTAATTACCACCCTTTGTTTCCTGTCACTGAGCCAGTTGCTTACCCACTTGCACACATTTTCCCCCAGCCTAAGCATTCTCATTTTACTTACCAACCTTTTATGTGGAACAGTATCAAATGCTTTAGAAAAATCTAGATATATGACATCCAATGCTTCACTCCGATCCAGTCTGGAACTAACTTCCTCATAGAAGCTGATGAGATTAGTTTGACAGGACCAATCCTTCATAAACCCATGCTGGAACGGTGTTATACATTTATTTTCAGTGAGATAATCCGGGATAGTATCTCTTAGAAAACCTCCAAACTTTTTACCCACAACAGAGGTTAAACTCACCAGCCTATAGTTTCCAGGATCACTTTTTGACCTCTTTTTGAATATTGTCACCACATTTGCTATGCGCCAACCCTTTGGGACATACCCCGTTATTAGACAGTCCATAAATAGTAAGAATAGGGGCCTATCTATGACATTACTTAACTCCCTTAGGACACGGGGGTGTATACCGTCAGGGCCTGGGGATTTGTCTATTTTAATCTTATGAAGACAGAGCTGCACTTCTTCCTGGGTTAGACAAGAAACATTTAAGTTGGAATTTACCTCCTCCCTCTGCTCATCCTCAGGAAGGTCATCCTCCTCCTCGGTAAATACAGTGGAGAAGACATTGTTTAATAGGTTTGTTTTCTTCTCATTGCCCTCTACAGCCTCAATACTTTTCAAAGGGTCAACATTTTCTGTTTTAATCTTTTTACTATTTTTATAAGTAAAAAATATTTTGGGGTTACTTTTACTTTCTATGGCAATACGACTTTCTGTCTCCAGCTTTGCTGCCTTTATCATTATTTACATATTTAATTTTTTTCCTTACAGTTTTTTAGCGCCTCTTCACTGCCCTCCTGTTTTAGTAGTTGAAAAGTTTTCTTTTTGTTATTTATTGCCTCCTTTACATCTCTGTTGATCCACATTTGGTTTTCCCTGTTTCTAATTATTTTATTACCATAAGGTATGTACCTCTCACAGTGGGTGCCTAAGATGTTTTTAAAAATATCCCATTCATTATTTGTTCTGCTATTTTTAAACACCTTGTCCCAGTCAATACGGTTTAGGGCCTCCCTAAGCAGAATAAAATTAGCCTTCCAAAAATTGTGTTTTTGTGGCTCCTTGACAAAAAACTCTATTGAAGGATAAATGGACATTTATTATATTATAGTCATTACTCCATAGGTGCCCCCCAACATGAACCTTTTTTACTCTGTCAGGTCTATTAGTGAATATTCACTAAGTAAGTCTAGAAGGGCCTTTCCTCTAGTCGGTTCCTGCACCATTTGGGAAAGGTAATTATCTTTAGTTATTGAAAAAAAAACCTGTTTCCTTTATGAGAGCTACAGGTTTCAGTTTCCCAATTTATGTCTGGGTAGTTAAAGTCACCCATAATAACAACCTCATTCTGATTAACCGCCTCATCTATTTGCCGGAGGAGTACATCTTCCATGGGTTCTGTTGTATTTGGGGGCCTATAGCAGACCCCTACTAGGATTATATTATTGTTGTTACCCTCATGTATATTTACCCATAATTATTCCACATGTTCATTTCCTGCATCTATATCTTTCCTCAGTGTTGGCTTCACACAGGATGTTGCACCCTTTTAGGTAGAAAAGACAGAAAAAAGAAAATGTCATGTGCAGTATATTCAGTCTTGTTCAGTAGCTGTAGAATGGGCATAATTATTAACTTCACTAATGAGCCCAACGAATAAACATCAATGGTTGGCCCCAATAATTTACTGCACTGGTGAGCCCCAAGAATGAGCTTTACTGGTTGGCCCCAGGCATCACAGTCCAACAATTTGTCTAGCTGTCTTTGTTCCTTTCTCTTCCATTCTTTCCTTGTCCTTTCTCTTAGTTCTTACATCTCCTTCCTTTCTACCTCTCTTTGTTCCTTTGTCTTCCATCCTTTTCTTGTTCCCTCTCTCTGTTCTTCCATCTCTTCCATCCTTTCTACCTCTCTTTGTTACTTTTTCGTCCATGCTCTACTTGATTCCTCTCTTAGTTCTTCCATTCAGTCCTTCCTTTCTACCTCTCTTTGTTCCTTTCTCTTCCATTCTTTTTGTTCCTGCTAGTAGTCCTTCCATCCTTAACCACCTAAAAGATTTGATTCCAGAAAAAATGGTTATAATGGTTATAATGCTTAGAATCAAACAAATCAGATCAACCAAACCAAGAAACAGGATTGAAACGGGCATTTTGGGCAGAGTAAGTCCCAATCGTCCTCCTCCCTTTCTCTGTTTTTTTCCTCCTTTCTAGATCTTTGTCTTCCTTCCTACCTCTCTTCCTTTCTTTTTCGCTCTTTTCTATCTTTCTTCTCCTTCCCTCTCATCCTCTATTTTTCTTCCTCTTTTCATCATTCTTTCATCCTTTTCTTCATCTTTCCTTTCCATTTTTCCTTCCTACTTTCTTTCCTCTCCCCCCTCTGTCCTGTATTCATTCGGTCTCCATTCTATTCCTTCCTTCCTAAAAAATAGACGTTTGTAACAAAATGACGAATTTTAAATGATAAAGCCTGGAATCAACCAATCCAAAAAATGAAACTACTATGAGCAGACTAACAATAACACTATAATTGCTCCTTCCTCCCACGCCTCCTCTGGCCTTCTTTTCTTATTACATCCTTCTTTCCTTTTTTGTTCCCTTAATTACTCCATCCTTCCTCTCTTTATTCATTCTTCTTTTCCTTCTCTGTCCTTCCCGTGCCTCCTTACTGCTTGTTTCCATCTTTCCCTTATTTTCTCCTTCCTTCTCTTTTTACCTCCTTCCTTTGCATCCCTTCTTCTGCTCTTGTTGCCCTTCCTATTTCATACTACTCTCCATACATAGACACCATTACTAAAGGTAGCCATACACCTTAAATAGCTGTAAACCACTGCCTGACACCTCTAAAGGCAGATTATTTCCATCAAGAACTAGAGGATTGGGCATTAAAATTCAGCATGCCCTATCCTTTACTCCCAACATCATCTGTCATGAGGCCCAAATACCTAAAAGAGTTGGCTGGTCCAAGGCAATCAGTGGGGGGGGGGGGGGTTTCACCAACCTTCTCCTGTCTTTTTTTTAGAGGGGTTTTTAAAGGGGGAAAGAGCTGAGGAGCTCCATTTAGAGGGTTCAACCTATTTTTAATCCCATCCTTTTTCCCTTTTTCCTTTCAACTTTCAATACTTTTGTTCTGCTTAGTCCTTGTTTTTTTACCTCACTTCAGTACACGCTCGTCTTTTGTATAGAATATATTAATCTGTTTTTCGGTTCTACGACATACATTGTAAAACATGGAGTAACTTCTTTTCTCGAGTGAGAACCCATGGAAACACTTCCAGGAACCGCGCCCTTACGGGGTTTAAAAAAATGTAAACCCCCCATTTAACATCCGGGTCAAG
>JAODAL010034832.1:0-43715 GCA_025379985.1 Phyllomedusa bahiana | reverse complement strand
AAAGCTGTTTCCTACTGAAAATTTGAAAACGGTGACAGAAAGGGGTGGAGTTATCACACAACAGACAAAAGGGTGGGGTTATCTGAAAAGAGCTGCTGATAAACTCCACAAATATTTTAAAAAACTAATCTCTCCTCTGACCTGCCTTAACCTTGCTTGCAGCCATCATGTTAGACCTAAGGACAAGAAACCCGCCCCTTTCGGGAAGCCACACCCATTTCTAGAATGAAGGGGAGAGTCCTGTAATCATAGGACATCTGATAAAAAACAGATACAGTTTAGTTTATGGAGTCAATACCAGAGGAATTGTGGGTAAAACTGTGTATGACACAGACATTAAGGTGCATATGTGTCTAATCACTTTGATAATAAAAGATTTTAATTTTTGTCATCTATACTGTCGCTGTTATTCACATCTGTTGAGCCTGTGTATCTAAGCCTAATGTGTCATACACTGGCAAAAAACCGATTCCGGGGCCTGTATTAAGCCCAATTTTAAAAGGTTTTGGTACGTAAAATGAGAATGCTTGAACTGGAGGAAAATGTTTGCAAGTGGGTAAGTAATAGAAAACAAAGGGTGGTGATTGATGGTACATACTCACACTGGATCTCTGTTACTAGTGAGGACCACAGGGGTCAGTATTTGAGGGGTCACCATTTATAGTGGGGGACCACGGGGGTCACAAAAAGGAAGGTCTATTTTTATAGGGGAAATACGGGGGTCGCTTTGGGAGACGGTCACTGTTACTAGTGTGGACCACAGGGGTCACTAAAGGAAGGGTCATAGTTACTAGTGGGTTACCACAGGGGTCAGTATTTTAGGGGTCACCATTACTAGTGGGGACTACAGGGGTCACTAAAGGAAGGGTCATAGTTACTAGTGGAGACCACAGGGGTCAGCATTGGAGGGGGTCACTGTTACTAGTGGGGACCACAGGGGTCAGGATAGGAGGGGTCATTGTTACTAGTGGGGACCATAGGTGTCAGTATAGAAGAGATCAAAGAGATCAATGTGAGGACTGGCTCAGTGATAGAAAACAAACAGGTGACAGGATAGTTGCAAGTGGGTGAGTTAATGGCTCAGTAATAGAAAACAAAGGGTGGTGATTAATTGTACATACTCAGACTAGATCACTGTTACTAGTGGGGTACCACAGGAGTCAGTACTGTAGGGGTCACCATTACTAATGGGGACCACAGGGTTCAGTATTGGAGGGGTCACTGTTACTAGTGGGGTACCACAGGAGTCAGTACTGTAGGGGTCACCAATACTAATGGGAACCACAGGGGTCAGTATATGTGGGGTCAATGTTACTAGTGGAGACCACAGGGAGTGGTCACTGTTACTAGTGGAGAACACAGGGTTCAGTATAGGAGACTTCACTGTTACTTGTGGAGACCTCAGGGGTCAGTATTGGAGGGGTCACTGTTACTAGTGGAGACCACAGGGGTCAGTATTGGAGGGGTCACTGTTACTAGTGGAGACCACAGGGGTCAGTATTGGAGGGGTCACTGTTACTAGTGGGGACCACAGGGGTCAGTATAGGAGGGTCAATGTTACTAGTTGGGACCACAGGGGTCAGTATAGGAGGGTCAATGTTACTAGTTGGGACCTCAGGGGTCAGTATAGGAGGGTCAATGTTACTAGTGGGGAACACAGGGGTTAGTATAGGAGGGTCAATGTTACTAGAGGGGAACACAGTGGTCAGTATTGGAGAGGTCAATGTTACTAGTGGGGAACACAGGGGTCAATATTGGGCCCTATTCTCTTTAATATATTCACTAATGACCTTGGATTGCACAGTAGAATATCGATCTTTGCAGATGATACTAGGCTCTGTAAAGTAATCAACACAATAGAGGATAATGTGTGATCCAATCTGCTGACCTATGTATCTAAGCCTATATAGTGTAATATTGTCAGTTAAGTTGGTGTATCTGTCTATTACGTGTGATCCAGTCTGCTAACCAATGTATCTAAGCCTATATTGTGTAATATTGCCAGGTAAATTGGTGTATCTAAGCCTATTACAGGTGATCCAGTCTGCTGACCAATGTATCTAAGTCTATGTAGTGTAATATTGTCCGGTAAGTTGGTGGATCTC
Organism: Phyllomedusa bahiana; assembly: GCA_025379985.1. NCBI lineage: Eukaryota > Metazoa > Chordata > Amphibia > Anura > Hylidae > Phyllomedusa > Phyllomedusa bahiana. The sequence continues at coordinate 41,610 of JAODAL010034832.1, read as the reverse complement.
AGTCGATTATGTGTGTTTCGGTCTGCTCACCAATGCAGCTAAGCCTATGTAGTGTAATATTGTCCGGTAAGTTGGTGTATCTAAGCCTATTACGGGTGATCCAGTCTACTGACCAATGTATCTAAGCGTATCTAGTGTGATATTGTAAGGTAAGTAGGTGTATCTAAGCTTATTACGGGTGATCCAGTCTACTGACCAATGTATCTAAGCCTATCTAATGTGGTACTGTCAGATCTCCCCAGAGTCATAGAACCCTCTACCTCACAATGGTTACCTAGCAACCGCACATGTATAAATCTCCGGCTCTTGTGACTCCCCCTAGTTCATGTTCTGTGTACTGCACCTTGGAGGCAGCGGGGCTACAATGTGAAAATGGACCAACAACCCAAATGTGGCCTGTTCACCCCTGATTCCCATCACATTCCTGGGTAAGTTCCCCAAGGGCCCTGTCCTATTATATAGTTATTATCACTTGTGTTACTATCACATGATTCTAACAAGGGGCCCCTGCAGCTGCTGTGGATAATGGGGCTCAGCAGCAGGAGCAGGGCCCCTATTTTGCTATGATTTCTGATTAAAGGAATAATTTGAACAAGGCTGAGAGGGGCGGAGCACTCGGTCACAGGGGGTGGAGCATGACAAAGACTGTCATGCTCCGCCCCCTCAGGTCCTGTTCTATGCATTAGTTTAGCACTCTTTAAAAACTTGTTTTTCGCTTTTTTTTTATATAGTTTTTCGCTTTATTTTATAGACATGAAGGCTTTTGCCCCCAACTACGTATTCAGCAGGGAGGCAGCTATGACTACGCCACATACCAACTCCTTACAGACCCCTGCATGCCGAAAAGTCCTAAGTCTATTCTGACACCCCTGAAGCCACCCCCTACTCAGATAGTAGCTGAACCCCCCAAATGCCAACCTTCCCATGTGTGCTGCATTTCTACAAATAATAGACCTGTGTTACCAGAAGTTTACATTCCACCTGGATATGCAGGTAAGACCCCCCTCCAAGTATCATACATACCACCGCCATATATAGAACGCACCCCACAATACTGCTCACACCCTCAACACTATTATAGTCACATACCACTATGAGTCTTTAAGCATCCTCTTTCTTCATGGCTGTCGCCTCCTGCAGGTCACCGGCCTATGTTACAGTTTCAGCACTCTACCTCGTTCAGTCGCATGGTCGCCAATGCAGCAGATGACTTTTTGGAGGTCCAATCATCTATGACGAGAGGCCAGAGAACCCGTCCAGATGTAGCTACTTGCAGTTATGACTGCACAAAGGTATCTGAAAAGTCTTCTGTGTAACAACAACTTCCTGTCGGCCATATTGGTTCATATGAAGCTAATGTCGTTGACACCCTGTCACATAGAAGGTCCTAACTTCAACCAGTCACACCGAAAGGAGCCTTCTCTACTATCCCTCTCACTAACAGAGGGTCATATTTTATTGCATATATGACTATATAGTGAGCAAAGTTACTTAATCGGTGACCAAATGTTTATTTGTCTATCTGTGGTGAATTAGGCAGGGCCTCTACCCTCATTCATCTACTATAAGGTACTGTAGAAAGTTTGAGGAGGATGATAACACACCGAGGAGCTAAGAATGCTTAAAAGTGACGTTTAATGGTGTCAGAGGAAATAATTTAATTCTGGTGTTGGAGGAAGTAGCTAACTTCCCTAACTTGGGTTTCAATAGAAAATAATGTTGCAGGAAGTTGCTAACTTCTCCCCCAACCTGTGTTTCAATAGAGAATAGTGGAGGAAGTCGCTAAGTTCTACTCCAACTTAGGTTTCAATAGAAAATAGTAGTGGAGGAAGTAACTGATTTTCCTTTAATTTGGGTGTCAATAGAAAATGGTGTTGGAGGAAGTAGCTAACTTCTCCTCCAATTTAGGTTTCAATAGAAAATGGATTTGGATGAAGAAAAACTTCTCCAACTTGGGTTTCAATAGAAAAGAGTAGTGGAGGAAGTAACGGACTTCTTCTCCAACGTGGGCTTCAATAGAAAATGGTGTTGGACAGACCAGCTAACTTCTCCATTTTGGGTTTGAGTATAGAATGATGTTGAAGGAAGTAGCTAACTTCTCCTCCAATTTGGATTCAATAGAAAATGGTGTTAGACAAACTACTTAATTTCTCCTCCAATTTGGGTTTTAATAGAAAATTGTGTTGGAGGAAGTAGCTAACTTCTCATCCAACTTAAGTTTCAATACAAAATGCTGTTGGAGGAAGTAGCTAGCTTCTCTTCCGACTTAGGTTTCACTAGAAAATATTGCTGGACAAACTACCTAACTTCTCCTTGAATTGGGTTTCAATAGAAAATAATAGTGGAGGAAGTAACTCATTTTCCTCCAATTTGGGTTTTAATAGAAAACGGTGTTGGAGGAAGTAGATAACTTCTCCTCCAACTTGGGTTCCAATAGAAAATAGCAGTGGAGGAAGTAACTAACTTCTCCTCCAATTTGGGTTTGATTATATACCGTTGTTGTAGCAAGTAGCTAACTTCTCCTTTAATTGGGTTTCAAATTAAAAATTGTGTTGGAGGAAGTAACTAACGTCTCCTCCAACTTAGGTTGCAATAGAAAATAGTAGTGGACTAACTACCTAACTTCTCCTCCAATTTGGGTTTTAATAGAAAATGCTGTTAGAGGAAGTAGCTAACTTCTCCAACTTAGGTTTCAATAGAAAATAGTGTTGTATGAACTACTGAACTTCTCCAATTTGGGTTTCAATAGAAAATGGCATTGGAGGAAGTAGCTAACTTCTCTTATAATTGTATTTCAATAGAAAATGGAGTTGGAGGAAGCAGCTAACTTCTTCTCCAACTTGGGTTTCAATAGAAAATACTAATGGACCAACTACCTAACTTCTCCTCCAATTTGGGTTTCAATAGAAAATGGTGCTGTGAGGAAGTAGCTAACTTCTCCAATTTGGGTTTGAATAGAAAACAACATAGCCGAGCTGTAGCCTGGAGCAAAACTGCAGTAGTAGAAAAGGGCAAGGAAATTCCATAAAACACATAAAGCAGTTTTATCGCCCCTTTTGACCCTAATAATTTTTTGGGTTTTCCTTTCAGGACCTAAATACAAGAGACTGGAAGCCAAAGGAAACCCTATAAAGGGCCATTTAACTAAAAAAATTGTTAGAACCCCAAAAATTAGAGAAACCCAAACAGTGTTTGCAACGAAAAAGCCATATAAAGGAAGGGTCAACAAAAGTTTTACATGACCCATAGACGGGCCCAGGTACTGTGAAGTCGTTTTTGGTATTTAAAAACGGGCGGGAAAATTTTCCCCCAAAACCCTGCATTAGTTTGGCGCATAGTGCTACAGCTAAAACTTTTAGGGGACATTTGGTCACCTAATTTGCCTCAAACGTCCTCCGGAAAAATTGGCTGACATTGTCAATGGGCTTTAGAGTTACGGGCCAAAAAGAGTTTATAAAAGGGGAGATTTAAGGGGGGGGGGGTTGGGGGGGGGGGGGGCCCCAAAAAAGCTCCCTCATTCAGTCTCCAGCTGGTGTAAACTCGACAATTACCAACACTGTGCAAACTTTTAAAATGTTGCCAAAAATGTACGAATTTTGTCTGATAAAAAGAATAACAGTTTTGTTTCCCTTTGGGTTTAAGGTTTACACCGGTTTTCTTTCCCCCGCTCCCAAAATGGAAAGAAAGGGCACCCCAGCTCAAAACCAGGGGCAAGTTAAGTAGGGGAACGAAATTTGACCGACCCAAATAAGGAATTTTAATTTGTGCCCTTGAAAAGGGTTTTTAGCAGCTACTAAAATAAATTACTATGGAAAACAAAAAAAATAACTGCTATAATACGCCCAATGTACAAGAATATAACTACTAAAATTTACTGCCCCTATGTACAACATTTATAACTACAATAAAACTCCTCCTAGTACAAGAATATAACTACTAAATACTGCCCCCAAATTTACAAGAATATAACTCCCTAAAAAACCCTGCTCCCAAATGAAACAAGAATATAACACTATAATACGGGCCTCCTATGAAAAAGAAAAAAACAAACTATAAACTGCTCCAATGTACAAAAAAAACAAAAATAATACTGCTCCTATTTTACAAAAAATTATAACTATTATAATACCCCCCCTTTATGTACAAAATATAACTCTATAAATTTCCCCCCTATGTACAAGAAAATAACAACTATAAACTGCCCCCTATGTACAAAAAATTTAAAAACAAACTATAAATACTGCCCCCTTTAATGTCCAAAATAAAACAAACCTTAAAAATACTGCTCCCTATGTACAAGAATATAACAAACTATAATACTTCCCTCCTATGTACAAGAATATAACAACTAAAATTTATGCCCTATGCCCAAAAGAATGTAACTATTTATAATACTGCCCCCCCCAAAGAAACAAGAATGAACTACTATAATACTGCCCCCCTATGTACAAAAAATAAAACAACTATAATATCCCCCCTATTTTACAAAAAATTAACTACTATAAAACCGGGCTCCCCTATGTACAAAAATTTTAAACTACTATAATACTGCCCCCTACTTTAAAAAGAAAAATAACTACTATAATACTCCCCATGACAAAATATTAACCTATAAACTCCCCTCCTATGTACAAAATATAACAACTATAATATTTTTGCTCCTATGAAACAAGAAAATAACAACTATAATGCTGCCCCCTATGTACAAAAATAACCTACTATAATACTGCCCCTATGTCCCAAAGAATAAAAAATTCCCTAAAATTTCCCCCTATGTACAATAATATAACTACTATAAAACTGCTCCTATGAACAAAATATAACTACTATAATACTCCCCTCCTATGTACAAGAATATAACTACTATAATACTTCTCCTCTAGGGTACAGAATATAACTACATAATACTGCTCCTATGTGCAAGAAATAACTACTATAACACTGCCCCCTAGTCCCAAGAATATAACTATTTAAATACGGGCCCCCTATTTTCCAGAAATAACTACAATAATACTGCCTCTTAGTACAAGAATATAACTACCTAAATACCTCCCCTATGTTCAAGAATAAAAAAAAACTAAAAATACGGGCCCCCTTTTTTCCCAAAGAACCCTAACTACTAAAATACTTCCACCCAAAGTACAAGAATATAACTACTAAAATTTAATTTCTCGCTAGGGGGGGGGGGGGTGCAAGAATAAAATTTCTATAACTTCTCCCCCTATGAAACAAGAAAAAACTACTATAAAAAAATTTGGCCCTATGTGCAAAAAAAAAAAAAAACTACTATAACCGGCCCCCTATGTACAAGAATATAACTACTATAATCCCTGCTCCCTATGTGCAAAAATAAAACCCTACTATAATCTTTTTTCCCCAATGTAAAAAAAGAATATAACAAACTAAAATTACTGCTCCCTATGTACAAAAAATATAACTACAAAATAATACGCCCCCAATTAAAAAGAATAAAACTACTAAAAATACGCCCCCCTATATCCCAAGAATATAACTCCCATAATACGGCCCCCAAATTTTACAAGAACATAACTACTATAATACGCCCCCAAAGTAAAAGGGAAATAAAAACTACAAATAATACTGTCCAATATAAAAGAATATAACTACTATAATACTGTTTCCCCCAAGGGAACAAGAACAAACACTATAATACTGGCCCCCCTATTACAAAAAAATTTTAACTTACTATAATACTGCTCCTATGTAAAGGGAATAAAACAAAATTTTTATAATACTGCCCCCCTAATACAAAATTAACTACTATAAAACTCCCCCCTATGTACAAGAATAAAAACAAACTAAAAAATGCCCCCATGTACAAGAAAATAGCTACTATAAAAACTGCCCTCTATGTACAAAAATATAACTACTAAAATTTACTGCCCCCTATGAACAAGAATATAAGGAAAATAAATACTCCCCCCAATGTACAAAAATAAACTACTATAATACTGCCCAAAAAGTACAAAGAATAAAAATACTAAAAACTCCCCCCAAATGTACAAAAATATAACTACTAAAATAAAACTCCCCCTTTTTTTTACAAGAATATATCTACTATAATACTGCCCCTATGTAAAAAGGATATAACTACTAAATACTTCCCCTATATACAAGAATATAACTACTATAATACTGCCCCCTATTAAAAAAGAATAAAAACCTACTAAAATACTGTGCCCCCTATGTAAAAAGAATTTTAAGCTACTATAATACTGCCCCAAATTACAAGAATAAAACAAACTATAATACTGCCCCCTATGAACAAAATAAAAGGGTACTAAATACTGCCCCCTTTTGGTACAAAAATATAAAAACTAAAAACCCCTGCCCCCAAAGTACAAGAATATAACTACTATAATACTCCCCCCTATTACAAGAATATAACAACTATAATACTACCCCTTTTTTTACAAGAAAATTTTCTACTAAAAAAACTCCCCCCTTATGTAAAAGGTTTATAACAACTATAATATTTCCCCCTATGTCCAAAATTTTAACTAATAAATTTGCTCCAAATGTACAAAAATAAAACTACTCCCCGTTTTTCCCCAAAGTAAGAAAGCGCCCTTAAAATTCTTTTTCCCCCCAAAATCCCACTATTGCCCTTACTTTGGGGTATGTCTTAAATTGGCAGGTATATGGCCCCCCATATGCAGGTATAGGGGGGGCTGTGGGAGGGTATAGGGCCGGCTGTAGGCAGGGGTTTTGAAAGAGCAGTTCCCTGTTCTGTTTAAAAATTTTTGGACTTTTAAAAGGGAGACATTTAATTGGGTAAACCTAAATGTCTCGTCCCCTTTTTTTATTTTAAATTTTAACCATCCCCCTGAGCGCTACCCAATTTTTTTTCTGATTTTCCTGCTTGCCTTTTGGTGAGGATTTAAAACACAGTATTATCAAATTTCTCCGGGGAGACCACCGAGAATCTGTGGGAGGGCTTTCCGACCTGACCCTTTGGGGTTTGGCCCGCTCGGGTTTTTAAACCTCGGGGGTCGTCAATTTTCTACAAACGCTTATTGAGTTTTTCCATTTTTCCTCGCACAACTCGTCCAGGTGAAGAAATAAAACCCCCAAATTTTTTTTAAAAATTCATACAAAAGTTTAAAGTCACGAGGGGCGCTTCTCTCTGCCCTTTTTTTCTTTTTTTTAAAAGTGATCTAGTTACTATGTACAAAATATAACTACTTTAAAAACGCCCCCCCCCTTTTACAAAAAATATAACTCCTATAATACTGCCCCCTATGTACAAAGAAAAATAACTACTATAAAACTGCCCCTATGTACAAGAAAAGAACTACCCAAATACTGCCCCCCCATGTACAAGAATATAAAATACTATAAAACTGGGCCCCCATGTACAAGAATATAACTACTAAAATACTGCCCCTTTCCCAAGACAAAATATAACTTAAATATAATACTGCAGCCCTATGTAAAAAGAATATAACCACTATAATACGCCCCCTTTTGTACAAAAAAAAAACTACTATAAAAACTGCTCCCCATGTAAAAAAGCTTAAAAACCCCAAACTGACGGGGATTCCTCCCCATTGGGAAAGGGGGACGTTTCCCCGGTGGGTCCCTCGGAGTGTGATCACTCTCCAGATGACTCACGTCCTTGCAGTCATTATGAGGTTTATCGCTGGGGGTAAAATTTAAAAATCGCTCCCTGTTATAATTACCACTGTGCGCATCGTAAGATCAGCAACACAAGTGCTCCTGCTGTATCGACACTGGGTTTGGGGTTTAACCCCTCCCTTTTGGAATCATTCCCCCCCTGACCCGGGAGGAGGAGTCTTCTAGCAGCTCCCGTATCTCAGCGTCCCTTCTACAACTATACGAGGCCATTTACGGTCACAGCTGCATTTTTAGGGACATGTTTTTCCTCTTCCATGAATTGGGGAACCCCTATTTATAAGGTTCCCGGGGGCCTCCCTCCCCCCCGCATGAATCAAAATCCTAGGTGAACTACCTTTACTCAGCCCGGGGGTCCTTTGCACCCGCCCTGCGCCCCCCAAAGCCATAAAAAACAGATACTAACACGCGGATCTATATCTGTGTAAAGACGGCCCAAAAATAGCTCCAAACCTGCGAGACCTAATTTTTACATTTTGGAAAATTTGGGGGGTTTTTTTCACACAAAAATAATGGGGCAAAATGGAGTTAACAAATTCCCAAAAAATGTCACAAAATACCACAGGGTACAAAACCCCTGAAAATATGCAACACAAGTTTAAAAATGTATGTTGCCCAAACAGGCTGGTTTTTTCCTCATTCTTTTCTATAAAAAGTTCCCAGTACGGGGGAACCCGCGTGTTCCCTTTCCTTTTTCTGGGGGAAAATTTTCCCAGTACAGGGGAGCGCTGTTTTTCTCCTTTTCTGTTCAAAGGGAGTTCCCCCAGTACGGGGGAGCGCGGGTGTTCTCCTTTCTTTTTCTAGGGGAGTTCCCAGAACAGGGGCGCTGTGTTTCCCTTTCTTTTCCCTAGGGGAGTTCCCGAACGGGGGAGCGCTGTGCCCTCCATTTGTTTTTTGGGGAAAGTTCCCAAAATACAGAAAGCGTTTGGGGTTCCCTTTCTGTTCTATGGGAGTTCCCAGTACGGGGGAAAGCGCTGTTTCTCCTTTCTTTTCTTTTGGGATTTTCCCTTTTCAGGGGCCCTGTTTTTCTCCATTCTTTTTTCTATGGGATTCCCCATTTACGGGGGAGCGCTGGGGTTCCCAATCTGTTCAAAGGGGGAGTTCCCATTACGGGGACACTGTGTTCTCCATTCTTTTCTAGGGGAGTTCCCATTACGGGGGAAGCGCTGAGTTTCTCCCATTCTCCCCTATGGGATTCCCAGTACGGGGGAGCGAAGTGTTCTCCATTCTCCTCTATGGGAGTTCCCAGTAAAAAGGGCAGCGCTTTTCCTCCATTCTTTTTCAATGGGATTCCCAAATACGGGGGACGCGTGTTTTTTCCATTCTGTTCTAGGGGTTTTCCCCCCAGTACAGGGGGGCGCTGTTTTTCTCCATTCCCTCTATGGGATTTCCCCAAATTTTCAGGGGATTTGCGGTGTTCTCCATTCGTTCTAGGGGAGTTCCCGTACAGGGGAAAACCGCGTTTTTCCTTCTCCATTCTTTTTAATTAGAGTCCCCAGAACGGGGGGAGCGCGTTTTCCTCCTTTCTGTTCTATGGGGAGTTCCCAGTACGGGGGAAGCGCTGTTTTCTCCCAATCTTTTCTAGGGGATTCCCCAAGTACAGGGGAGCGCGTTTTTCTCCCCTTTTCGGGTTTCTTTTGGGAGTTCCCCAACAGGGAGCGCTGTGTTTTTCCCATTCTTTTCTATGGGGATTTCCCTTACGGGGGACCCGCGGGGTTCTCCCAACCCGTTCTATGGGATTTTTTCCCAGTAAAAGGGGGAAGCGTTTGTGTTCTCCATTCTTTTTCTAGGGGAAATTTCCCTTTAAACAGGGGACCCGTGTGTTCCCCATTCTTTTTTCTATGGGATTTTACCAATACAGGGGAGCACGGGGTTTTTCTCCATTTTTGCTACGGGATTTTTCCCATTACAGGGGGGGCGCTGTGTTCTCCATTTTTGTTCTATGGGGAGTTCCCAGTACAGGGGAGCGCTGGTTTTTCCCTTTCCCTTTTCCCAAAAGGGGGGGTTCCCAGTACAGGGGAGCGCTGTTTTCCCTCCATTAAATTTCAGGGGAGTTCCCAGTACGGGGGAGCGCTGGTTTTTCTCCTTTTTCTATTCAAGGGGATTTCCCCAAAGTAAAAAGGGGAGCGTTTTTCTCCTTTCCCTTTTTCTATGGGAGTTCCCATTAAAAGGGGAAAGCCCCACTTTTAGGGGTTCCCTCCCCAATTCCCCATTTTTTATGGGGGGTTCCCCAAGAAAACGGGGGAACCTGGGGTTCCCCCAAAATTCTTTTTTTTTGGGGATTCCCATTTTACGGGGACCCGCTGTTTTCCCCCCATTCGGGTTCTTTTGGGGGGGTTCCCATTTACAAGGGAGCCTGTTTTCTCCCATTTTTTTTTTCTAGGGGGGAGTTCCCGTACGGGGGGCGGTGTTTCCTCCATTCTGTTTTTATGGGATTTCCCCAGACGGGGGGTGCTGTGTTTTTCCTTTTTCCCCGGGTTCCCCATGGGGGGGGGTTTTCCCCTTTTTATATTCCCCAGGGGGCGCTTGTTTTTTCCATTTCTTTTTCCCAAATGGATTTCCCCAGAAACGGGGGGCCAATTTTTTGGTTCTGTACCCCAAAAGGGGTTCTCTTAAAAACCATAAAGGGAGAGCCATAAACCAATGGGGGGGAACCTTTTTTCCCCATTTTTTGAACGGGAAACCCTATCGGGACCTTATAAATATTTTTTTTATCTTTTTGCCATAAAAAACCTATGGTGGGAGACCCCCCCTTAAAAATTTGACCCCTAAAGGGTTTTTTTCCAGTCTTTTCAGGGGTCTTTTTTAACTTTCCTCTTGTTTTTTGGGGTTAAAAAACCCCTTAAACCTTTTCCTAAAAAAAAATTATGTTTAAAGGGGCCCCTTCATTTAACTTTTTGAAAATCAAATTGTGGGGGGGGACTGAGGGGGGGGGGATTTCGCCCAAACCCTTTTTGGGGGTTTCCATCCGGGGGCCCCTGTTTAGTTTTTTACAGGGGAAAAAAGTTGATTTAAATTTTTTAGAAAGGGTTTTCCCTTTTGTCCTTTTCAAATTTTCACAAAACATAATGGTTTGGGGCCCACCCATTTTTTTGCCCTAGTTGTTTTAAACCCCAAAAAATTTCACCCCACTGGGGGTTCCACGGGTTTTGTGGGGTATTGCACCCCAAAAGAGGTTGCCCCAAAATAAAACATTTTTTGCATCTTCCCATCCCAGCTATGGTTTCCCCCCCCGGGCCCCACCGGGGGCCCCGTTCAAAAAACTTGGCCACCCAAGTTTTGCCCCCTTTGCATTTAGGGGTTAAAAGGGTTTTCTGTCCCCCCAAACCTTTAAAGGGTTGTAACCCCCACAGGTCTCCCATTTTTGCGCCATGGTTATTGTTTCTGCCCCCCCACCCCTGAAAGGTTTTTGTCCCAATTTCACAATTTTTTTCCGCCCCCCCCCTTTTTTTGGCCCCATTTTTACTTTTTTGTCTGTCCCCAACCCCCCCCCACCGGGGCCCCTCTTGGGGTGGGGCCACACCCACAACTGCACTTTGCATTTATGGTTAGGGGTTTTCTTTTTCCCCCAAACCCCACGGGGGGGTTGTCCAAAACCACAAGCCCTCCTTTTTTGGTTCACTGCTATTGTCTTCCCCCCAACCCAACCGGGGGCCCCCACTTAAAATTTGGGTAAACATCAAAAGCCCTCCCACTTTTCCCCCAAATGGTTTTTGGGTTCGGGCCCCCCCACCCGGTTTTGGGTCACACCCACAAAGTTTTTGCATTTTGGGGCCCAAAGGGTTATTGTTTTGGGCCCCCCACCCCTGGAGGTTGCCACCTCAAAAGGGCCCGAAACCCGGGTTTTTCCCCCATTTCCTTATTTTTCCCTCCCCCTTCCCCCAAACCCCCATAAGGGGCCCCCCCCCTGAGGGGTTTTTCCCCCAAACTTTCAAAAGTCTGCACTTTGCCTAGGGTTTAAAGGTTTCTGCCCCCCACCCCCTAAGGGGTTTTCACATAAACAAGCCCGCATTTTGGGGAAACCTTTTGGTTTTTTTTTTGCCCCCCCAACCCGGGGTTTTTGGGGCCCAACATCAAAAGGGGTCTCCCCAAACCTTTGCCCCAGGGGTTTTGGTTTTTTCGCCCCCCACCCACCTTTTTTGGGTTCCAATTTTCACAAGCCCTGTTTTTTGGGAAACCTGTTTTTTGGGTTTTGGGCCCCCCCACCCCCTTTTTTTGGGTCCCCATCCCCCAACCCTTGCATTTTTTTGCCCCCAGGGTTTTTGGGGTTTCCCTCCCCCCCCCACCCTGATTGGGTCCCCACAAAAAAAGTCTCCCCTTTTCCCACCGGTTTTTTGGGTTTTTTCCCCCCCAAACCCTGGATTTGGGTCCCCCCATCAAAAATTTTTTCCCACTTTTGGGTTATGGTTTTTTCCCCCAAACCCACCCCAAAGGGGGTTGCCCACTAAAACCAAAGTCCCATTTTGGGGGTAAACCTATTTTTCGTCCCCACAGCCCCCCCAAAGGCCCTTCTTGGGGGGGGGGCCAAAAACCCCCAATTTTTCACTTTCCCCACTAGGGTTTTTGGTTTTTTCTCCCCCCCAGCCCAAAGGGTTTGGGGTTGGGTCCATCAAAAATTTCGGGCCATTTTGTGTCATGCCTTGTTTTCCTGCCCCCACCCCAAAAGGGGGGGCCCCCTTTTTCTGGGGGGCTCCCCCCTTCTTTCTCTCGGGTTTTTAAAAGATAAAAGGCCCCTTCCCCCCATTTAAGCTCGGAACAAAGGGACGGGGAAAAAACCCAATTTTACGGGGTTTTAAGCTAAAAAATTCCTAAAACCCGTTTTTGGTTCTTTTCCCCTCCCCTTACCCCGGTTTTCGTCCCGGGGTTGGAGTTTTTTCGGGGGGTTCCTTGCACCCCAAATGCTGGCAATTTAAGCTGTTGCAATGTTTTACAGTCGTCTAGATCTGCCCTGTTTGCTGAGCGAGCCTCATGCATTAGGTCACACACCTCAGCACATACTGTAGGCACCTGGGGCGGAGGGAGGGACTACTTTCTGTAGGACAGGCTATGACTATGCGGATGTGTAATCCCATTTCTATATAGCAGCAGGGGAAGAGCAGGTTTCACAGGAAGAAAGTACTGTACAACAGCCACGATATAGGTCACACACTGCACCTATCTACCTGGCAAAGGGGCCACAAAACAATAGAGAGCAACTGACCCCATTAAGGGGTGCCCAGCAATCTTACAGACAGAGACATCAAGTTTAAGGGCGGGGAGGGGGGGGGGGGGTCTGGGTACCACAACTACAAAAAACCTCTAATGGGTTACATTTGTACAAGATATAAAAGGTTCCCTTTAAGGACTGTTAGAAGGTTCCAGAATACCATCAAGAATCTATAACCAGTCACACGATCCTGCTGTAGTCAGAGGAAGTGAAACTTGTCCATCTGTTGGGAAAATTCGGTGTGAATTTGACGCAATCTACTACAGAATGTGGGGGTTGGACCGCACCGAAAGAGCTCCAAACTGGGTTGTATTGCCTATTTTGGGAGGCAGGGTTTACCCAAGCCATGGGTGTCAAACGTCAGCCCTCCAGCTGTTGGGAAACCACAACTCCCATCATGCCCACTGTTATAGATTATACAATGCATGATGGGAGTTGTAGTTTTCCAACAGCTGGAGGGCCGCAGTTTGACACTCCCGACCTAAGCCATTCCCCTATATGGGCCGTCCACTGATCAGATCTACAAATTGTATCCGAGAGTGGAGTGTGACTGCAGATCCCATACGTTAGATCAGGGGTTCTGCAATGTCCGCTCTCCGGCTGTTGGGAAACTACATCTCCCATCATGCCCATTGATATAGATGATATAAATGCATGATAGGAGTTGTAGTTTCCCAACAGCTGGAGAGCCGACGTTGCAGACCCCTGCGTTGGCACCTATAAAGCCATAGCACATGCTAAGCAGTGCCTAGAAGCTGCCCCAGCAACATGGGTTCTCATAAAAGGTAACTTTTTACTGGGTTTAAAAAGGGCTTTTTCCAAAAACGAGTTTTTTTGGATGCGTTTTTTTATGCTTTTACGGATCCTTTTTTTTAACCTGCAAAACTGGATGTAAACGCAAAACCAAAAAACGGATCCAAAAAACGCAACAGCTGATCCTTTTTTGGGTGCTAATTGGATGCGTTTTTCACGTTTTTTTGGATCCTTTTTTGGATCCCTTTTTTTCAATCTTTATTTAAATCAACCCCCACAAACTGCAATTTAAATATAATAAACCATCATGACCAAGAAAAAAAAAACCTTTTTTTTTTTTTCCTAGTTCAGTCAGCTTACAATACCCATGATTTTTTAACCCGCCCCCCCCATTTTTTTTTTTTAAATCAACCAAAAGTTTTCAAAAACCCCCCCATTAAATAATTAAAAACAATCATTAAAAAAATAAATAATTTCTAAATAAATAATTTTTTAAATTAAAAAATATATTTATATACTAATATTATTATATATTTTAATTTTTTACATATAATAAAAAAGTTTCATTTGTATATATTATATACATTTATAATTTAAATACATTTAAACTTTTGTATAGAATTTTTTTAAAAATAAAATTATATATATAATATATTTTATTTTAATACATTTATATAATTTATAAATTACTACATTTTATAAACTAAAAATTAAAAGCCAAAAATAATATTTAAAAATTTTATATTTATTTAAATCCAATCTTTTTTCGGATGGGGGCTTTTTTGGCATCGAAAACGGATCTAAAACGCACCCAAATGTATGCTGCGCTTTTGCATCCGCTTTCGGGATCCAAAAGCGCACTCCATTATTTCCTATGGGGATTTCTTTTGCGTAAAAAACGCAAGAAAATTTGACCTTCAATTTTTAAAACGGATCCGAAAAACGCATGCGAAAAGCGCATGGGAAAAACACCGTGTGAACAGCGATGCGTTTTTCCATTAAAGCAATGTTAATCACACTGACAATTGTCGATCCTTTTTTTACGGAACCGTAAAAGGGATTCCGTAAAACGGGGGAAACACAAAAACGTGTGTAAAACAAGCCAAATTTGATTTCCCCCCACTTTCCAGAAAATTGTTACAAAGATTGACAGTGGGCCACGCGAGGGGAAGCAAATTTTTAAATTTCCCTTTAAACCCAGTAAAACCTTTCCCACTCACCCCTTCAGTGTTAACCCCAAATCCAGAGTGACACACTAATCATGCTAAACTCTTGCTGTTTTGATTGTTGAAAGGTCCTGTGAAGCAGTGTTCCTCACTCCATTTTAAAGGGGGGTTTCTACTACATTGGTTCACTTACCTCAGTCCCCGTTTTTCCCTTTTGCATTCAGGGAATGTTTACTGGGTTCCAAAAAGGCGCGTAAAGCCAGGTCTGTAGCTATGCAACCATTTTTGGGGAGCCTACAGGGAGATAGAACAGGTCTGTAGCTATAGCAACCATGCGGGGACCTAAATAGAGATTTAACAGGTCTGTACTATGTGACCAGCGCTAAAAAAGCCATAGGATAGATTAAACAGGTCTGTAGCTATAGCAACCAGTCTGGCAGCCTATCAGGAGAGAAAGGACCCGGGGTTTTAGCTATAACGCCCGCGCCGGCAGCCTATGTAAGGAGAACAGGTCTCTAGCATGCAAAAACCCGTCGGCAGCCTATCAGGAGAATTGCCAGGTCTGAGCTATAAACAACCAGCGCGGGCACCCCTATTTTAGGGGAGAAGGACAGGTCTGTAGCTTTTAAACAACCAGTGCTGACGCCTATGAGGAAAGATCAAACAGGCTGTAACAAATTTCAGCCAGCGCTGGAAGGGGTTTAGGATAGATTGAGCAGGTCGAGCTATTAAAAACCAACGCTGGCAGCCTACATGGATCAAACAGGTCTGTAGCTTAGTGACCAGGCTGCAGCCTATCAGGAGAGAGGGGGCGGTCTGTAGCTATAGTGACCTGAGGAGCTGATGCAGCCCATACAAAAGGGGATATCTAGGAATAGTTAGGACACTGGTAATGGACACATTGCAAAGGGACTTGTTTTTGCAAGATCTTTAGCATAAAAAAACGCCATCCCTGTAGCGAGACGACCCCTTTAAACCCCACCAACAGGTCATGTTTTCGGGATATCCCACAGAAGGCACGGACAATAATTTAATCACCTGTGCAATGTTGAGGAAAGCCAGAATACATGACCTGTTGGGGAGCCCTGCTGTAAAGAGATCCAGCAAGGACCAACGCTTCAGATATCAGAAGTTTAATAAAGATAGTTAAGGGGATGTTCTGGGAGTCAAGTAAGATTGCTGGTCCATTGTGGCATGATAATCGGAGTCATACTTCCCTCCCAGATGCTCCTGCTTAGCCCTGGTTTCCACCCTGTACAACTGGGAAGTAGCACCGAATTGTTCATGTGACAGGTGCAGCCAATCACAGGCCACAACGTCACGTGAATGACGACCGATCACCACCTCAGCCGGGGATGAAGGGAGCGGTGCTGGGACTGAACAAGAGTGTCCAGGAGGTAGCGTCGAGTTTCTTTTATTACCCTGACAGACCAAGGAGCTTTAACTCTCCCTTAAAGGGAACCTGTCACATTGAACCTGCTATCCAGTCTGTGGGAATCCTGATATAGAATAATAAGGGAGCAGATGGAGAAGTAGTTTTGTAGGGAAAAGATTCAGCAGAACTAGCATTTCATTTGTTTAAATCCCTGCATATTTTGGGTCGATGAGTCCAGTAGGCCAGGGGTCCCCAACCGCCGTGCCACAAGCTACACACGACGCTGACCGCCTGTTGACTTGAGTCCGGGCAGTCGACATTTAGGCCTCGTTCACACGGCTTATTCTGGGACGGATTTCAGCCGTATTGCGCTCCAATACGGCTGAAATCCGCCCCAGGCATTATGGTAATCCACAGTTCTTAGAGAACTATGGATTCTGTCTCCCCTCCCCGCTCAGCGAATACGGCGGGCAAGTGACATGCACATTATCCCAGCGACATATACGCCGTGGATAATGGATGTCTATGGGGCCGGTGAGCTGCCGGCCCCCCCTGCATGGCAGCCGGCGTAATTGCGGGCGAAATCGGTCCACGCAATTACCAGCAATAAGCCGTGTGAACTTCGCCTCACTCTGTGCGACTGTTGTAAGCCAACCGCAGTTAGCGGCTGCACTAGGGAGAAAGCAGGGACAGTTTATTACTGTCCCTGCTTTCCCCATCATTGTAGATACAGCACTCACTAATCGCCACAGGGAGTGTGATGCAGTGTAATGCCCCCCTGTGCTGCTGGGTTTTTACTAGCCTGGCTATTGACTGGGGACATAGATATATATATATATATATATATATATAATATATCTCTCTAATGACTACTTAATATACTGACCCACAGAGCTGACAGTCTGCAGTTATAAACTACTGGTTACCCCCATACTATACAGCACAGGGGTCAAATAGCAACCCTCCAGCTGTTGGGAAACTACAACTCCCATCATGCATTTATATAATCTATAACAGTGGGAGTTGTAGTTTCCCAACAGCTGGAGGGCTGCAGTTTAACACCCCTGGTATACAGGGGTGTGGGTTTTTTGTGTGTGATTTTAAGTATCCAACCCCCTCCATAACTCCACCCCCACTGGGCCGTGGAGGGGGGGGGGGGGGCGGCTTGAATAAAAATGATCCCGGGTAGAAAAAAAAGGTAGGGAACTGCGGCATTAGGCAGTCTGTTCAGTTCTGTTCAGCCTCTAGTATAAGTGTGCACAGAGCTGGTTGTCAGGTCACTGATAAGACTGCCCACTGGACTCCTAAACCCAGAGTAAGCAGGGATTTAAATGCAGAAAAAGCTCAGGGAGATCTTTCCCCTACATAACTATAGATCAGTCTGCTCAGCTCCTCCTGCAGATCTGAGCCACAATGTAAAACTGTTCTCTGGCAAGAATGTGTGATAGATATCTGACTGCTGAGGGTGTCCTCCCCCTGCACTCTGCTAACTTCATTCCCATAGAACAGGGGTCCCCAACTCCAGTCCTCAAGGCTCACTAACAGGTCACATTTTCTGGATTTACTTGGCATTGCACAGGTGATTTAATTATTATCAGTGCACTCTGAGGGAGATCCTGAAAACATGACTTCTTGGTGGGCCTTGACAGATGCTGAATTTGTTACAAAGGAAAAATAAAATTTGCAATAACCGAGTGTTGTTCAAATCACTGGCCTATGATTGTACTGGAGACAGGCCCCAGTGGTATGTCCTGTATCTATAGTCAAATGGTCATGTTTTGATGGGTTGTTGGTTTTTTTTGTCCTTTTTTTGGAGAGGGGAGGCGGCACTGCCATAGAATAAAGCAGCAGTACACATGTTCAACCACTGCTCCAGAGACTTTGGGCTGCATGAGTGCAGTGAGGTAGAAGGACTTGGGGCCTTGATTTGCAATCAGTGGAATCCCCCCCCCCCCCCTCAGACATTTATCACCCATCCTGTGGCTAGATTATAAGTGTCTATGGTGGAGTGCACATTACCTACCATTAAGTGAATGCTGGTCCTACAGACACCCCAGTTTGTGACACCTTCCTCTATGGGACTAGCGTCTTCTTCCTCTCCAGGCTTTAGGGACAATTTCGTCGCAAGCTTAGGCAACACCACTAGTCAGCTGTACATCGAGAAAACGCTGTAAGCAGCCCCACGACAAGGCGTAATGAAAAACGCTTTTTTTTAATGGTGGTGTAAAGTTCTGTACAGCATGACATAAGGAACAGGAGAAAAAAGTTACACACAAATAAACATGAACATCAAGAAAAACAGGAGATTCATGAACGGGAGAATAGAGGTGTTACAGCTTTAAACATAATTTACAACATTAGAGGGAGGGGGGGGGCAGCCTTATGCAGCCTCCTCCTCAGCCTCCTCCTCAAACTCTTCCTCCTCAGCCGTGGCCTCCTGGTACTGCTGGTACTCGGACACCAGGTCGTTCATGTTGCTCTCGGCCTCGGTGAACTCCATCTCGTCCATGCCCTCGCCCGTGTACCAGTGCAGGAAGGCCTTGCGCCGGAACATGGCCGTGAACTGCTCGGAGATGCGCTTGAACAGCTCCTGGATGGCCGTGCTGTTGCCGATGAAGGTGGCCGACATCTTCAGGCCGCGGGGCGGGATGTCGCACACGGCCGTCTTCACGTTGTTGGGGATCCACTCCACGAAGTAGCTGCTGTTCTTGTTCTGCACGTTGAGCATCTGCTCGTCCACCTCCTTCATGGACATGCGGCCCCGGAAGATGGCAGCCACCGTCAGGTAGCGGCCATGGCGGGGGTCGCAGGCAGCCATCATGTTCTTGGCATCAAACATCTGCTGGGTGAGCTCAGCCACAGTCAAGGCCCGGTACTGCTGGCTGCCCCGGCTGGTCAGTGGGGCAAAGCCGGGCATGAAGAAGTGCAGGCGCGGGAAGGGCACCATGTTGACGGCCAGCTTGCGCAGGTCAGCGTTGAGCTGGCCCGGGAAGCGCAGGCAGGTGGTGACCCCGCTCATGGTGGCCGACACCAGGTGGTTGAGGTCCCCGTAGGTGGGGGTGGTCAGCTTCAGGGTGCGGAAGCAGATGTCGTACAGGGCCTCGTTGTCGATGCAGTAGGTCTCATCTGTGTTTTCTATGAGCTGGTGGACTGAGAGGGTGGCGTTGTAGGGCTCCACCACGGTGTCCGACACCTTGGGCGAGGGCAGGATGCTGAATGTGTTTATGATCCTGTCTGGGTACTCCTCCCGGATCTTACTAATGAGAAGGGTACCCATCCCAGACCCAGTCCCCCGACCCAGGGAGTGGGTCAGCTGGAAACCCTGCAGGCAGTCACAGCTTTCTGCTTCTTTCCTCACAACATCTAATACTGAGTCAACCAGTTCTGCTCCCTCTGTGTAATGTCCTTTTGCCCAGTTGTTTCCAGCACCACTCTGGCCTATTCAGAAAGAAATGAGAGAAGTGTTAGCAAGACGTAACAGGATTTCCAAGCCTTAAAGGGGTCGTCTCACTACAGGGATTGTTGCTTTTTATGTTAAAGATCCTACAAAAACAAGTCACTTTGCAATTTGTGTCCATTACCAGTATTCTACCTATTCTGAGATATCCCCCTTGTATGGACTGCATCAGCTCCTCAGGTTGCTATAGCTACAGACCTGTTTGATCTATCCTGATAAGCTGGCAGTACTGGTTGCTATAGCTACAGACCTGGCTTCTACTGCAGCCTAGTGGAAGTCAGTAAACACACCCCTGAATCCAAAGTGCAACCAAGAAAACAGGACTGAGGTAAGATGAATCAATCTAGCGAGACAACCCCTTTAAAGAACAAGGTGCCCACTACAACCAGAGGCCATATCAAATGAACCTCTGGTTGCTTGGACTAGGTAATAAGAGCAACCCTACCACTTCAGTTTTGCTGAGCTGTCATGACTTAAGTGTACTACTAACTCCCCCCACCCCAAATCCTTTAAGAACCACTGCAGTTTTTCCCCTTTGCTCACTAGAAATTGCTTTTAGGGGCACTGTAAGGGCAAAAACTGTTTACCTGCAGCCGAATACAGGACTTGTGACTGATGCAACTGTTAGGTCACACGACCTTTGATTGGCACCGTGCTTCTGATAGCAAGTCGGTGTCTAAGCATTTGAACCTCCCATAGGGAGGTATGGAGAGACAGTCACCTCCAGGTGGCAACTGTGCTGTGTTTTTTAGGAGCTCAGGGATATAATATTGTAGTACAGTTATATGGTCACAGCTGCCTCGGTCAGGAGGTGACAGGGATTTACCATTAAGCCATGTTCACACGGCTTAAAATGGGCCGTATTTCGGTCCGTAATTACACGCTGAAAACGGCCCATTCATTGCGGTAATCCACAGTTCTCATCGAGAACTATGGATTACGTCTCCTCTCCCTGCTTGGCGAATATGCTGAGGGGGGAGATAATTCACACGTCACTTTCTAGCGGCGTATACGCGCCGCTAGCAGTGTGTCTATCGGCCGGTGACGGGCCGGCCCCCCCCCTCCCTCCCCCACGGCGTAACTGCGGGCCGTAGTTACGCCCCGCAGTTAACCCGTGTGAATATAGCCTAATAGTTAAAATAATACAGTTATATTACTGTACTATTATATCCCTGTCACCTGACAGGCAGCTGTGACTACTATTCTATTATAGTACAGTACACTGGGTCACATGACCCAGTAAGAAATCTGGTATTCAGCTGCAGGCAAGCTGAATTACTAGCTCTGTGTACCTAGAATAAACTACAGAGATCGTTCCTTTAAACAGTCTAGTGAAGACTTCTATGCACCACTGCCAAGCACTAGCTGACTTGATCCCAAGTGTTAAAGGACAGCACATTACTTACCAAATACAAAGTTATCTGGTCTGAAGATTTGTCCGAAAGGTCCAGACCTTACGGAGTCCATGGTACCAGGCTCCAAGTCCACCAAGACAGCACGGGGGACGTATTTGCCACCTGCAAGTAAGATTACATCATAAGCAACAAGTCTGATTTATATATAAAAGGTGCATATAGATCATGTTCCAGGTATAAGACTTACCTGTAGCTTCATTATAGTAGACATTGATTCTTTCCAGCTGGAGGTCACTGTCTCCGTGGTAGGTACCAGTTGGGTCAATTCCATGTTCATCACTGATCACCTCCCAGAACTAGAGGAGATAGAAGATAGGTTAGTTCTTGTAACTAAGAAGCAGGTGGCTTAGCATCAACAGAAAAGGATGACTATAAGTGCACAGGCAGTGGGGTAGCTAGTCCAGGGCAGGAGGCACAGGGGACATTAGAGATCATGAAGGACAGATCTGTCAGCTTGGTGTATAATCCCCAACATGTACATAAAGCAGAACAGGCAAAAGGACCCATCTAAGCAGTGTTCACACGGTGCTTGGATATCCCCCCCAATACATAAAACACATCCAGACACAAAGTGTGGTACATTTTTGGATATGTTTTCTAGACTGCAAAGATGTAGCCCTATAGTTTCTATGGACTTCTCAATGTGTAAGATGAATTGACATGCCAATTCTTTAAATGCAGTGCAGAAACCATATGTAAAACACATCATCTGGACCACTACAACTCCCATCATACCCACTGATACAGATTATACAAATGCATGGTGGAAGATCTAGTGTCCCCCTCCCCTCAACAGCTGCAGACCCCTGGTCTGGATTATACATATTTTACGTTGAAATCAATGTAATCACACGAACATTGTTATTGGGGAGCGGGGTCATTCTCTCAGCACATAAAGACATTTAACAAATACCGCATGAACATGCCCTTATAGAGCTCCATCACAGATCATAGCTCATCCATACTACAAGGTAAGACTTCTTACCAAATCATGCCCCTATAGGCACAAGCTCAGAGGGGGTGGGGAGGGGAACATCTCAATATACACATTGGTGGCATGTCACTATAGGATAGACCAGTAATGTCTAATAAGGGCAGGTCCTACCAGTCTATAGTGAAAAAACCCTCTGGAAAAGACATTGGGTTCCACCCAAAACAGTGGAAGCAATGATGGGGATTACCCCCCTATGCATTGTTACAGAACAGTGCAATCAGAGCCAAGAGATAGCAGGAGGAGCACTAGGAGTTAAGGAGTTGGCTTCTATGAGGGGCAGGAGGCAGGAGAACTATACATCTTATTAAGACTATATGTCTTATTTGCCTAGGGCACCTGAATACCTTGTCCTGATCCTGCAAGAGCCAGTGTGACACGTATATATATATACACACACACACACACACACACCTCTCAAAGAGGGCTTTGATCACTTTCAGTGCTCAATATATGAGCAGGTTATAAATCCTACTTTAAGAACCAGAAGCAATAGCACTAACACAGCACCTGCTAAATAAGAGCCTTAAAACCCCCGAGTATTATCACGCTATTACGGCACAGCCGTGACGTCACTGTGGCGCCCGCACGTGCTGCCCGCAGGTGGCTTCCATTCCCGCCAAAAACGATTCGAATTTGAAATATGTAACAAACCTGTAACAGGTTCAGGCATAGACACGCCCACCCCCAACCGTCCTGCGCCAAGACCACGCCCACTGGTTGCCGTACCACGTGACCGCCGCCATGGGTGGAGCGGGAACGGCCGTTGATACCGCAGCTTAACCACTATGGTGCCGGCGCGATGATAAAAATGAGAGGAATATTCTACAAGGGAGGTACAACGAGCCCAGGAAACCAGGGAGGGACCGATATGAGAGCTAGACGGTCTCCCGCAATGCGGCTGAAGCGCTGTCAGCCGCCATATTTGAGGTAAAATTAAGGAGGCAGCGGCTCTGACAGGAAAGCCGGGTCCTCTCACCACAGCAGAGCACTCACCTTGGCTCCGATCTGGTTGCCGCACTGTCCAGCCTGCAGGTGCACGATTTCTCTCATGTTGCCGGTGTGAGTTGATGATTGCTGACTCTACCTTAAGATCCTTCGGCGGCTGCGAGAGCAACTGACTCCAACCGTCTACTCAGCACTTTTTATAGGCGGCTCCAGACGTTGTTGCGGATAGGACAACTAAGAACCCGGGCTCCTATTGGAGGAAATAAACTGGGCGGGCTCATTCCCGAGCCTGGGATTGGCTATGAGCTTGTCGTTCAAAAGTTGCTATTAGCATACCTGTCATTTCATTGGCTGCCTGTCAGCTGTCACAGTCACCTTACTCCCGCCGCAGCCAGTCACTGATTGGTCCTATTCAAATGATTGACTGATCATCCGATTGGTTGTTTGTAACTTGAGGGGGCAGGATCAAGTGAGCGTCTTAGTAACCACCGCAATGCGCTTCAGGCGCCAAGAGCTACTTTAGTTCGTTGCCAAGCGCTTATTCACAGAGAGGTTTACGATGTGTGCAGCGCGCAGGCTCATAACTGCGCCGCTCTCTTACGTCACCTTCGGTTGCCAAGGGGCCTTAGTGACGAGCTGGTAGTAGCTATGGAGGCCGTGTGGTTTCCCGCTAGCCAGGCCTCTCTGGCTCTGTTGATCATGGAAACCTGTCTTGTTCAGACAAGTCACTAGCCTTCCATTACACTGAATAATGAATTAAATAGCAACACATTCCTAAACACAAGCTGTGGCCATGGTTTCCAGTGGAAGTCACTATTGTCTGTGGTGACGTTGGACACTATTTGTGAGGAAATAGACGTCAAATTTGCAAAAATAACATAAAAATAGTCATTGCCAGCTCTATATTTTTATGTTCACTATGTTTAGGCCACATTCACATCACATTTACGCAGGGCTGTGGAGTCGGCAAGCCAAAGCCCCGACTCCTCAATTTCCCAAACCTCCTGACTCCCTCCTACACGGCGCATGTTTAAAGTGAAAATTTACTTGAAAAATGGTAACTCAGCGTTTATCACCTTTGATACAATAATCAAAATATTGGGGAAAACAGACACTGACAAGCAAAAGGGTAACAATGGTTTGATTTTTTGAACACTTGTAGAGAGAACTGAAAAAAAACTGTATTTTACCCAAGTCCATCGCATACTGCAAGTAAAATTTATGTAAAGATGGGAAAGTTACGTATTAAAATTACTGTGTCCAGAAAAAGCTGTGTGGATGTGAGAATGGCCTGAAACACAAGGTCAAAAAATGTTACCTTTTGCTTGTCAATAAAATATTTATTGGATACGACTTTAGAACACAAAACAAGTAAAATGCAAAACATGAGGAACTTTTGGGGAGTCCTGAATTTGTTCGGAAAATAGATTGCCCCCATCAGACCCGCATACGGCCCTCCATCTGATCCTTTTTTTCCAGGCTAAAACCCCTCTCTACACTAATTTGGGTTTTGGGGAAAAAAGGGTGAACAGGGAACATCTCTAAAAAAGTCAGGGCAAAAGGAATTTGCCCACCACAGTCAGTTTTGATGAATGTTGAATCTTCTTTTTCTTTGACAGCGGGTGAAAATTTTTTCTAAATCTGTTTGCCCTGGGGCGAACTTTTTCCCCTGGGCGCGCTTTGCCGCTCCATGTCATCAATTTACCTCCTCATGTGTGAGGCTGAAAATATGGGGGCAGCAGCACTGGCCGGGCCCCAATTTTTCTTGCTCTTTCATCGAATTTTCCTGGGCCACTCATTATATATTTTGGGAGCCATTTTATGACTACTCTGACTCCGACTCCTGCAAAATAGGCTCCGACTCCACAGCCCTGCATTTACGGCTTCTGTTTGTGCCGCCAGATACCCCTGGGCAGCCATTTACTGAATCAAGGGCAAATAAAACCCCTATTTAACTACTTTTTCTTAGTTTGCAAAAAATACATTATGTGGCGGTGTTTTACGGTATATAAATCGCATACGTTCGGTAAATAC
Organism: Phyllomedusa bahiana; assembly: GCA_025379985.1. NCBI lineage: Eukaryota > Metazoa > Chordata > Amphibia > Anura > Hylidae > Phyllomedusa > Phyllomedusa bahiana. The sequence continues at coordinate 16,609 of JAODAL010034832.1, read as the reverse complement.
GAAAAAAAACCCAAATCCATTCGGGGTTTTTTTTTTCCCCCTAAATTCCTATCGTCCTGGCGTAGTATGACGGAATAAATATTTCACCATACGCGAAAAGATACCGTGACAGGACAATAGGAATCTATAGGGTAGACGTAGTGCGAATTGGACTCTGTTTGTTCTATTTCTCGAACGTAGATGCTTTATTTGGCGGACACCAAAGTGTGGCGATCCACCAGCTACATCTCCCACACGTATACGCTTTATGTGGCTCGTTAAATCAAAACCATATAAAGTTTATATGTACGTTGAATACGTACGGTTAAATAAAAGCGCGGTACATCACCGCCCAATAAAGCGGATACATACGGTGAATAGATATAAAAGCGTGGTAAATCACCGCCATGTAAAGTGTAAACGTACGGTATATAGATACAAAAGCGTGGTAAATCACTGCCACATATAGCGTATATGTACGGTAAGTAGATACAAAAGCGTGGTAAATCACAGCCACATAAAGCGTATACGTACAGTAAGTAGATACAAAAGCGTGGTAAATCACTGCCTCATAAAGGGAATACGTACGGTAAGTAGATACAAAAGCGTGGTAAATCACCGCCACATAAAGCGTATACGTACGGTAAGTAGATACAAAAGCGTGGTAAATCACCGCCACATAAAGCGTATACGTATGGTGAATAGATACAAAAGCGTGGTAAATCACCGCCACATAAAGTATATATGTATGGTGAATAGATACAAAAGCGTGGTAAATAACCGCCACATAAAGCGTATACGTACGGTGAATAGATACAAAAGCATGGTAAATAACCGCCACATAAAGTGCATACGTACGGTGGATAGAAACAAAAGCATGGTAAATCAGCGCCACATAAAGTGCATACGTATGGTGGGTAGATACAAAAGAGTGGTAAATCACAGCCACATAAAGCGTATACGTACGGTAAGTAGATACAAAAGCGTGGTAAATCACTGCCTCATAAAGGGTATACGTACGGTAAGTAGATACAAAAGCGTGTAAATCACCGCCACATAAAGGTATATACGTAAGTAGATACAAAAGCATGGTAAATCACCGCCACATAAAGTGCATACGTACGGTGGATAGATACAAAAGCATGGTAAATCACCGCCACATAAAGCGCATACGTACGGTTAATAGATACAAAAGCGTGGTAAATCACCGCCACATAAAGTGCATACGTACAGTGAATAGATAAAAAAAGCGTGGTAAATCACCGCCTCATAAAGCGTATACGTACAGTGAATAGATAAAAAAGCATGGTAAATCAGCGCCACATAAAGTGTATATGTTCAGTAAATAGATACAAAAGCATGGTAAATCACCGCCTCATAAAGCGTATACGTACAGTCAATTGATACAAAAGCAATGATTTACCACGTTTTTGTATCTATTCACCGTACATATATACGCTTTATGTGGCGGTGATTTACCACGCTTTTGTATCTATTCACTGTACGTATACGCCTTATGTGGCGGTGATTCACCACGCTTTTGTATGTATTCACTGTACGTATACGCCTTATGTGGCGGTGACTTACCGCGCTTTTGTGTCCTATATATAAGGTGCATACATTCAGTAAACATAAAAATAATAGGAGTCCAATTCTGACTATGTTTGCCCTATAGTTTCCTATGGCCTTGACGCGGTATATGGCAGGATAATTGATTCAAGGTTTCTTGAAGGACACCGTGATGGAACCATAGGAATCAATAGGGCAAATATAGTCTGAATTGGACTTTGTTTGGTCTATTTACCGAACATATACGCTTTTGAGTCCCATATATAAAGTGTATAAGTTCGGTAAATAGAACAATAGAGTCCAATTCGGCCTCCATTTACCTTATAGATTGCTACAACCCCATCCACATTGAAGGGCAAATTTGTCTAGTAAGGTATTAAAAGTTATCATTACAAACACCTATCACCACCACCGCCGCTTCCATCACCCCTCCACCCTTATTTGGAGCTAATTTTTAGGGGGATGTAGTTAAAGTTTTTTTTTTTTTTATTGTGTTTTTATCTCTTTGTTTTACAATTAGGAAATGCAGGTATCACACACCCACAGGTCGGCATCGACAGAAACCTGCACCGTTGTTATGTCAAACAAGAGCCATTGGCAACCGAACAATTAGCATTTCCTGATACCTAGCGATAGTTTGTGTAGGGATCCGGCTCCCAGCCTAGGTGCCAAGTGTTTGTATAGGGACAACATGACAGAGTTTCAGTTCAGAAAGTTGAAGTAGTATTACTGTACTGATCCATAGGTCACAGGCAGCCATTTTGGGGGGTGATCAGGTAAGTGATACTGGTTACTTCTAGGCGCTCCAGTCAAACAATCACTTACCTGAAGTCTAATGAGCTGCTCTTCTCCTGTGACAGAACAGGGTATACAGTATAACCAGAGTCTGTATATAGGGTTCCTTTGTATATACCCGGGGTAGCTGATGTGCCCATTACAGTCCCACATCCCAAAACCCTTTTTGTAGGTTTAGGTGCAGATCAAATATCAACAGATAGTTGCCCTAAAGTTCCCTAAATTATTCATATTTTAAAAGCATTATATTGTTCCCATCATGGGCGTAACTAGCATTCATAGGTCCCCATTGCAAAATTAAACAGAACCCAAACCCCTAATGATGGGAAACTCATGTGGCAGTATAGGTAGTAATAATTAAAGCTATAAATACAGTGCTATAGTTCAGAGAGGTAGGTAGAAGAAAACCCCCATTATCTACAAAAGGGTACAGTGTTCTTACACATGAGTGGGCCCCCACAAGCTCATGGCCCCACAGCAGCTGCTTTAGTTACATCCCAGATTCCCATCATCTTAGTCCGGGACAGTAGTGGGCAAGACTTCTTTGTTCTCATAGGATTCCTCTGTATGTTACCAAGGCAGCTGACGTGCCTATTACAGTCTCATTTACCCAAACCTATAGGAGAACAAAGCATTAGTTTGGGGCTAATGTAACCCTATGAACACATTTAGAGGGTACACTGGGAATTTGACATGATGTGGACATAGCCTTAAAGAGTCTCTGATCTAAGTGATAGGGTCAATCCCTAGTCTTGGGGTAACTAAAGTGCCCATTACGGTCCTACATTCTCGATCCTCTCACGAGTATCAGCGTGTTCCCATCACCTTGGTCCAGCACCGTATAGTGTGAGACCTTTTTTTTCATGTAAAGGGGTCTTCACCTTCATAGGATTCCTCTGTATGTTACCAGGGCAGCTGACGGCCCCATTTCCCCCAACCTTTTGGAGAACAAAACATTAGTTTGGGGCTTATGTAACCCTATGAATAATTTAGAGAGTACAATGTAAATTTGTCATGATGTGGACATAGCCTTACAGGGTCTCTGATCTAAGTGATAGGGTCAATCCCTAGTCCTGGGGTAACTAAAGTGCCCATTACGGTCCTACATTCTCAATCATATCAAGGGTATCAGATTGTTCCCGTCACCTTAGTCCAGAACCGTAGAGTGTGAGATCTTTTTTTTAATGTAAGGGGGTCTTCGCCTTTATAGGATTCCTCTGTATGTTACCAGGGTAGCTGACGTGCCCATTTCCCCCTACCTTTTGGAGAAGAAGAAAATTAGTTTAGGGCTAATGTAACCCTATGAACACATTTATGGGGTACACTGGGAATTTTACATGTTGTAGACATAGCCTTAAAGAGTCTCTGATCTAAGTGATAGGGTCAATCCCTAGTCCTGGGGTAACTAAAGTGCCCATTACGGTCCTACATTCTCAATCTTCTCAAGGGTATCAGATTGTTCCCGTCACCTTAGTCCAGGACCGTAGAGTGTGAAACCTTTCTTTCATGTAAAGGGGTCTATGCCTTCATAGGCTTCCTCTGTATGTTACCTGGTCAGCTGATGGTCCCATTTCCCACAACCTTTTGGAGAACAAAATATTAGTTTACGGCTAATGTAACCCTATGAACACATTTAGAGGGTACCTCAGGTATTTGACATGATGTGGACATAGCCTTACAGGGTCTCTAATCTAAGTGATAGGGTCAATCCCCATCCTGGGGTAAATCGAGTGCCCTAAATTCTTAACCCTTCAAGGGTATTAGATTGTTCCCATCACCTTAGTCCAGGACCATAGAGTGTGAGACCTTTTTTTCATGTAAGGGGGTCTTCGCCTTCATAGGATTCCTCTATATGCTACCAGGGCAGCTGACAGTCCCATTTCCCCCAACCTTTTGGATAACAAAACATTAGTTTGGGGCTAATGTAACCCTATGAACACATTTAGAGGGTACACTGGGAATTTGACAGGATGTGGACATAGCCTTAAAGAGTCTCTGATCTAAGAGATGTGGTCAGTCCCTAGTTCTGGGGTAACTCAAGTGCCCTAAATTATTAACCCTTCAAGGGTACTAGATTGTTCTCATCACTTTAGTCCAGGACCATATAGTGTGAGACCTTTTTTTTCATGTAAGGGCATCTTCACCTTCATAGGATTCCTCTGTATGTTACCTGGACAGCTGACAGTCCCATTTCCCCCAACCTTTTGGAGAAGAAAACAATTAGTTTGGGGCTAATGTAACCCTATAAATACATTTATACTATACACTGGAAATTTGACATGATGTGAACGGTCCTATATTCTCGATCCTCTCAAGGGTATTAGATTGTTCCCATCACCTTAGTCCAGAACCTTAGAGTATGAGATCTTTTTTTAATGTAAGGGGGTCTTCACCTTTTAGGATTCCTCTGTATGTTACCTGGGCAGCTGATGGTCCCATTTCCCTCAACCTTTTGGAGAAGAAGACAAATAGTTTGGGGCTAATGTAACCCTATGAACACATTTATAGGGTACACTGGGAATTTGACATGATGTGGACATAGCCTTAAAGAGTCTCTGATATAAGGGATGGGGTCAGTCCCTAGTCCTGGGGTAACTCAAGTGCCCTAAATTCTTAACCCTTCAAGGGCATTAGATTGTTCCCATCACCTTAGTCCAGGACATGACCTTTTTGTTAATGTAGGGGAGTCTTTGCCTTCATAGGCTTCCTCTGTGTGTTATCAGGGTAGCTGACGTGCCCATTACTGTCCCCTTTACCCAAATCTTTTTTGAGAACAAACATAAATGTTAGCTTTTGACCAGTCTGTACAGCAATAGTTATAGACGTAGTTACAAGTGTATCAGGTCTGTGGTGTCTCCTTGAGGCCGAGGCTCATTGTAGCAATGCTATCAATGCCGTTCTAATAATGGACGTGGCATGTATCTGCAGAAAGTCTGAATTGTATAAATGATTGATTGTATCTTACAGAGCGGATCAGGGCCAGTCAGGCGGCCTTCCCTTGGACGTAGCCCAGCGAGGACCATACATGGACATGAGCGAGGCTGTAGGTGTGTGCCGGTGATTGTATACGGCTGCTATAGAAACCCCACAGGAGCACTGACAACACCACAAAGCAGGTGGTAATTAGTGTAGGTATAGTGATTGCACATTAGTTGAGTGGCTCCTGCTTCTTAGATAAGTTTCTGATAAGTCACACCTCAGAGCTTCCATTACAAATGACAGAAAAGCTAACGCAGCGTGCAGCACTATTTTTTTCTGTTCAAATGGTGGAAACCTGATGAACCCTGGGGTTCAACATGTAACGGATCCACCACTTTTTTCGGTTTTCTGCTCCTATGAAGGAACAGAAAATCAGAAATATTCCATTAAAGGGGTGCTCCTACCATAGATTGTGATGGCATATCCATAGGATCAAAGTCTGATAGGTGCCTTCACCTCTGGGATCCGCAGCTAGCTTGGGAACAGGTCCCTGAAGGTTTTTGCCCAGAATGGAGATCCGGCCAGGATTGTGCACAACTTTCCATTGTATTCTATGGGATTTCCCAGTACAGAGGAACACTGTGTTCTCTCCATTCTGTTCTATGGGAGGAGAATGGAGGACACAGCACTCCCCTGTACTGGGAAGTCCCATAGAACAGAATGGAGAGAACACAGCGCTCCCTTACTGGGAACTCCATAAACAGAATGGAGAACACAGCGCTTCCCTGTACCCGGGAACTCCCATAGAACAGAATGGAGAACACAGCGCTTCCCTGTACTGGGAACTCCCATAGAACAGAATGGTGAACACAGCGCTCCCCTCTACTGGGAACTGCCATAGAACAGAATGGAGAACACAGTGCTCCCCTGTACTGGGAACTCCCATAGAACAGAATGGAGAACACAGCGCTCCCCTGTACTGGGAACTTCCATAGAACAGAATGGAGAGTTGTGCGCAAGCCTAACTGGGTCTCCATTCTGAGGTGGCACTTTAAGGGGCCTGTCCGCGAGATAGGTGCAAGGTCCAGAGGTGGACGCACCTATCAGACTTAGATACTGTCATATCTGATACTGTCTGCTAATTCACTGTATCTAAGCCTATCCTGTGTGATACCGTCTGCTGAGCTGTGTATCTAATCCTATCTTGTGTGATACTGTCTGCGAGCTGTTGTATCTAATCCATCCTGTGTGATACTGCCTGCTGAGCTGTGTATCTAATCCTATCCTGTGTGATACTGTCTGCTGAGCTGTGTATCTAATCCTATCGTCTGCTGAGCTGCTGTACCTAACCCTATCCTGTGTGATACTGCCTGCTGAGCCATGTATCTAATCCTATGCTATGTTATACCATCTGCTGAGCTGTGTATCTAACCCTATCCTGTGTGATACCGTCTGCTGAGTTTCTGTATCAAATCCATCCGTTGATGCGTTGTGATTTTCTGTATTAATCCTATCCGTGGATACCATCTGCAAACTGCTGATCAAGCCATCTTTGTTATACAGTTTGTGAATCTGGTGTATCTAAGCTATGTGAGATACAGACTGCTGAGCTGGAATATCTAAGCCTGTCCTGTGTTATACTACCTTTAATCCCCCCATTGGGGGGCTTCTAGTTGTTAGTTCTAAACCCCACCCTTTAAGCTCCCCACAGGGTCTGGCCGATTCCCTGGTACCGGTTTTTCCGAAAAGGTTATGTTGCCCCCCGGGGCCATACACGGGAATGTACCGCCAGGGTGACAAGGTTTGCTTTGGGGGGGAAATCAATAACAAGTTTTCCTTTCTTTTAAAAGGGCTGGGGGGCTCGTGCGCCTTAAAGGATTAACCTTATGCTAAAAAAAAAAACTTGTACCGTCCATAAACGTAGTTTCCCCCTCAGAAAGCTGGGTGCTAGTATATGGGCAGCAACAGGGGCTGTCACCCAGCTTCCTCACAGCCCTGAATAGCTAAACAAAGCTTTACTAGGTGCAGAGGCGTCACTTAAAGTATTGGGGCCCTGGGGTGTAGCTATAGGGGGGTTGCGTACTAAGGGCCCTAGACTGGGGGGGGCCAAAGCCACAAAAAGGGAACCAGTTTTAATAAATGGAGCAGGGTAGGGGGGGCCCCCTTTTTAAAAATTTTTCCACCCGGGTTGCCTTTCCCTAATCTGGGAAAGCGGGTAAACCAGGAATGGGGGCAGTTTATAATAGGAAATTAACAGGGTTGAAAATTTAAATTGGGGTGCTACCACCATAGACTTTAATAGGATATACCATCAAAGTCTGCATCCTGCACCTTTTTCGGGAATGGGCCCCCAAAAGTGTCGGCTCAGATTGGAGACCCGACTAGGCTTGCCCTCAATTCCCCATTTTTGTTCTATGGAGTTCCCATACAAGGGAGCGCTGTGTTCCTTTTTATTTTCTATGGGAGTTTCCCTACAGGGGGGCCTTGTTTTTTCTATTCTTTTCTATGGGAGTTCCCCTACAGGGGGGCGCTGTGTTTCCATTCTGTTCTGGGGAGTTCCCGTACAGATGAGCGCTGTTTTTTCTCCATTTTGTTCTATGGGGATTTTTCCCCAAAAGGGGGGCCGCTGTTTCTCCCATTCTGTTCAGGGAGTTCCCCGAAAGGGGAGCACTGTGTTTCCATTCTGTTCATGGGAGTTCCCCGTACAGGGGGGTGTGTTTTATTCGTCAAAGGGATTTTCCCCGGACAAAGGGAGCGTGTTTCTCCCCTTCCTTCTATGGGTTCCCAGTACAGGGGAGCGCTGGTTCTCCATTTTTTTCGTGGGAGTTCCCTAAGATGGGCGCTGTGTTTTTCCATTCTGTTCTATATTCCATACAGCGGAGCGCTGTGTTTTTCCATTTTGTTCTATGGGAGTTCCCAGAACAGGGGGCACTGTGTTTCTCCATTCTGTTTATGGAGTTCCCCGTACAGGGGAGCGCTGTGTTCTCCATTCTGTACTATGGAAGTTCCCAGTACAGGGGTGCGCTGTGTTCTCTCCATTTTCTTCTATGGGAGTTCCCAGTACAGGGGAGCGCTGTGTTCTCCATTCTGTTCTATGGGAGTTCCCAGTACTTGGCTCTGCTCAAAACTCCCATAGAACAGAATGGAGAGTCGTGTGCCTGCGCAATCGGCTCTCCAGTTTGCTCTGTAACTTTTTGGCACCCGTTCCCCAGATAGCTTCGGGGTCCAGAGATGACCTATCACTAACATATGGTGGGAAACCACATTTAACAAACAGCTGAACATAAAGCCCATTGAGCTGGTTCCTCTCTATTGCACTGGACCCCAGTGGCGCCATCCGGGCAATACTGGCAGTCAGGGGCCCCGCTGATATGAGGGCCGCTGGTAATAGTCCAGGACCATGAAACTACTTATGGCAGCCCTGCTGGCCTCATGGTTTTGGGGTAGGGTTAGGACATCCTGAGCTTGTACCTTTCTGTACATAAGAACTAGTTACCATTTGTCAGACATTAGGATCCGTCTATTAAAATATCTGCCCATAATGAGAGAGTAGGACGCGGCCGTGGTCGGCGCATTTCAGATAGAAACTTGCAATTCCCACAACCACCATTTACCTCCGTGACGGGTACATTTTATGGCACCTATAAACGCAACCCTGTAATTTGGGTCATTATCCTTCCCTTTATGTGAGCTGCGTCCTACTTCTATGACCCGTTGGTTAATAGTGGACGCTCCTCTGGATAATTATGGCCAGCCGCGGGTGTCTGGACATAGGGTGACCATAGTCCGGCACCTATCCCTTGGGAGACATAGATTTTCATCGTCTAGCTATGCAGGGAATTTGGAGCTGTCTATTAGGAAATAGAACTTGACCCCATTATAGGGTTATAATATAAGGCGAAATAAAGTGTAACCAGGGGCGTAACTACCAGGGTAGCAGACATAGCAGCTGCCACGGGGCCCGGGCTCTTAGGGGGCCCGGGGCAGCTGCTACCAAATCTGCTACCCCGTTAGTTCTGCTCCTGCGTCCGTCGGCAGTGAACAGTTCACTGCCGGCGTACGCGGAGCTGCGGGGCCTGGCGCATCCTGCCTCTGGACGCCCGGGCCCTCCGGCCTGAGCGTTCAAGGCAGAACTGCCCCGTGTCAGCATGTTTGATTTCCACACTGTTTTCAGAGAGTTTCCGCGCCCAAAACAGCGTCAAAAAAAGCCTCCAAAACGCAGTTCATTTTCATTGATTCCTATGTAGTTCACACACGACAAGGTTTTTCCCGCGCGTTTTACACATTTCTTTGGACGCCGTTTTGGGCGCTGAAAAGGAAGCTTCATATCAATTCTTGAAGTGTTTTCAACGCTGAAAATCCTCTTAGGAATCAATGGAGAGTTTCAAAACCTCATCCGAAGTCTTGGGATGGTTTTCAACGCGTTTTTTGACGCGTTTGGTGCAGTTTTCGCCCTCTCTATTAATTTGTAGGGGTGTTTCAGAAAGAAAACAGAGCTGCAAAAACTTTGCCCAAAACCAGGTTTTTAAGCTGATTTGGACGCTGAAAATTCAGCCTCCGAATCAGCCATGTGCCTCTAAGGCATACATGCCAACTCTCCCGCTTTTGGCATGGGGGTCCCGCTAATGGGGGTCGTCCCCCCCCCCCCCCCCCCGCCACCCCGGCAGAGTTGGCGAACCTCCCGCCGCCAGCAGGCAGCGGGGGTTCTTTTAATGACCGCTGGTGCGCTACTCTGGTGCCGCCGGGCCGCTACTCTGGTGCCGCCGGGCCGCTACTCTGGTGCCGCCGGGCCGCTCCTATAGGCGGGTGCAGCGGCCGCTCACCCGGCCGGCGAGTTTCATTGACTTGTGTGGCCGCAGCCGCACAGTCAGTCAGCAGCTGCACGCTCTGTGCAGCTGCCGTACAGGGAGGAGGCAGGAGGGATTGTTCCCCTTCTCCCCCTTATGTACAGCGCCGGTGTGCGCCGTACAACAGGTCAGGCGTCGCAGGGGGTGTGACCCCGCGGCTTGCACTCACCCCCCCTTTGCGACGGGGGAGTCGGTCGGACGGGAGATGTCCGGAGCTGGCCTCACTGCAGGGAGCCTGGTGAGGTAAGTGGCTTTTATTATTTTATTTTTATTAGTTATAGGGGGGGATCTACCTGACTACAAAGGGGACATCTACCTGACTACAAAGGGGGCATCTACCGGACTACAAAGGGGGCATCATCTACCTGACAACAAAGGGGGCATCATCTACCTGACAACAAAGGGGGCATCAACTACCTGACAACAAAACAAAGGCGGCAACTACCTGACACAAAGGCGGCAACTACCTGACTACAAAGGGGGCAACTACCTGACAACAAAGGGGGCTCTACCTGACAACAAAGGGGGCTCTACCTGACAACAAAGGGGGCATCTACCTGTCTGCAAGGGGTCATCTACCTGGCTATAAGGGAACTACCTGGCTAGAGGGGGCATCAACCGGGCTTTCTTCCAAAGCCGTTATGAAGTTAGGTGGAGTGGGTGTGGCTTTTTTGAATGGGCCTTGCACACCAACAAGATGGGTGTGTCCATGCAATTTTTTTGCCGCGGTGCGCTACACGCGCCGCCCTCTTCAATCTCCTGGTTTTCCACTTTCAAAAGTTGGCAACTATGCTCTAAGGCCATGTCCGTGGGGACGGCCGCAAAAAAGGACAAAAACGGCCCCTATGGGTTAAAATGCAAAACCTAATTCCCCTGTAACTCCATCTCCAGGGAGAGCATCAGTGTCAAGGTGCAGGCAGCGCCTGTCCCATAAGTAAAGTGACGCAGTGAAATGTATCTGAAGTGCTGGGATACAGTGTAACGTTACAGATCAGCGAGGAGGCCGCTGTCGTGGTCATGCTCCGATGATACGCGCTGGATACAGTGTTTGCAAACAAAAGCTCAATTGTGTCCAGCGCTCCCCTAGGAACCGAGCTCATCTCCAGGAGACGACTCTCAGGTTCCCTCGCTCACACCTCCGCAGATAAGGTATCACCAGAGTAACTCAATACTACAGGGTCAATACATGAAAAATATTGGAGTAAGGAAATTGGGTAAAAGTTCAAAGACAACTTTTTAGCGGGAGAATTTGTCATTCCCCCCCCGATCCTGGAATATTCCCTTTTATTATAGGTGGGTGATTGGAGGGCGCCCACCCTTATGTAGAAAATGAATTCAGCTAGTAGGAAATCTCATCATGGTGCAGACACAGAAATCAGGGATAGGGGTCGTCAGAGGATGACATCAGTGGTACCGATCACTAGAACAAAGTGCCGATAGAGCTAGGAGCCGCACCAATCACTAGAACAAGGTGCAATCGTGCAAGGGCCCCAATCAATCACTAGAACAAGGTGGCGATAGTGCTAGGACCAATTGCTAATACAAGATGCAATAGTGCAAGAACTCCCAACAATCGCTAATACTAGGTGCAATAGTGCAAGGGCCCAAATCAGCGACTAGAACAAGGTGGCGATAGTGCTAGGACCAATCGCTAATACAAGGTACAATAGTGCGAGGACCCCAACCAATCACTAGAACAAGGTGGCAATAGTTCTAGGACCAATTGCTAATACAAAGTGCAATAGTGCTAGGACCAATCGCTAATACAAGGTACAATAGTGCTAGGACCCCCACCAATCACTACAACAAAGTGGGAACAGTGCAAGGACCCTACAGTGCTAGGACCCCCACCAATCACTACAACAAAGTGGGAACAGTGCTAGGACCCCCACCAATCACTACAACAAAGTGCAATAGTGCAAGGACCCCAACAATCACTAGAACAAGGTGCAATAGTGCAAGGACCCCAACAATCTCTAGTACTAGGTGCACTAGTGCAAGGACCCAAATCAATCACTAGAACAAGGTGCAATAGTGCGAGGACCCAAATCAATCACTAGAACAAGGTGCAATAGTGCGAGGACCCAAATCAATCACTAGAACAAGGTGCAATAGTGCGAGGACCCCAACCAATCACTAGAAAAAGGTGGCGATAGTGCTACGACCAGTCGCTAATACAAGGTGCAATAGTGCGAGAACCCCCAACAATCGCTACAACTTGGTGGAGGAGATAGAGGAGATGTTCCTGGTGAATATAGGGGCGCTGGTGTCTTGCACAGCGATAAGAGCTCGTTCCAGTCTTTAGTTGCACGAGTTAAGGAAATTGGGTATCAGAAAAAGCTCTTTTACACCATGAAGGTTCATGCGTTTCTTTAGTTCCCAGTTCCTGGTACTCAGCGGTTTGGTGACCCCATCCTGGTGTCTAGTAGCTTAGTGCCTATTCCTTGCTGTCCCAAGGTTGGAGTGGTTTAGTGCCTCATTCTCTGGTGTCTAGAGGAGTCGCACTATATTCTCTGGTGTCTTAGTGGTTTAGTGCTGCATTCCTAGCTGCCTGGTTACCTTGTTACCAGGTGTCTATAATATTTATATATCATCCTTGGTGTCTAGTAGCTTAATACCCATTTCTTGCTGTGCCGTGCCCTATGTTTTGCATGGTTTAGCTCTCCACTCCCTGTTGTCCAGTGGTTTAGCTCCCCATTCCCTGGTGCCTAGTGGTTTAGTGCCCCATTCCCTGCTGGGTTTAGCTCCCCATTCCCTGGTGTCCAGTGGTTTGTTGCCCTTTTCCCTGGTGTCCAGTGGTTTGTTGCCCTTTTCCCTGGTGTCCAGTGGTTAAGTGCCCCATTCCCTGGGGCCATGTTTAGTCCCCATTCTCCCTGGTGGGGTTTAGCCCCATTCCCTGGTGTCCAGTGGTTTAGTGCCCCAACCCCCGGTTCCCAGTGGTTAGTGTCCATTCCCTGTTCCAGTGGGTTTTGTGCCCTTCCCTGGTATCCAGTGTTTTAGTGTCCCATTCCCTGGTATCCAGTGGTTTAGCGCCCCATTCCCTGGTGTCCAGTGGTTTAGCTCCCCATTCCCTGTATCCAGGGGTTTTAGCCCCCCCTTTTCCCTGGTTTTCCAAATTTGGATTTAACGCCCCTTTTCCCTTTTTTCCCCGGGTGGGTTAGTGCCCCTTTTCTCTGTGGCCCAGTGGTTTGGGTGCCCCCTTTTCTCGGGTGGGTTTAGCACCCCTTTTCCCTGGTATCCTGGTTTAGCGCCCCTTCCCCTGGTGTCCATGGTTTTTTATTGTCCCAATTTCCCATTACCCAAGGGGTTTTATTTTCCCTTTTTCCCGGGTATCAAGGGTTTATTGTCCCTTTCCCCTGGAAATCCAGTATTTTTATCCCCCTTTTCCCCTTGGTGTCCAGGGGTTTAGTGCCCCTTTCCCTCTTTTCCCCCCAGGGGTTTAAAATGCCCCATTCTCTTTGACCAGGGGTTTTAGGGGCCCCATTCTCTGTGGGGTTTTGCACCGCTTTTCCCTGGTTTTCCGTGGTTTTTTGCCCCTTTCCCTCTGGTGCTCATGGGGTTTACCCACCCCATTCCCTGGTTTACAGGGGTTTTGGGTGCCCATTCCCGGGTATCCAGGGGTTTAGTGCCCCAATTCTATGGTACCATTGGTTTAGTCCCCTCTTCTTTTGCTCATTTGGTTTAGCACCCCTTTTTCCCTGGTGTCCAGGGTTTTAGTCCCCTTTTTCCGGGGTATCCATTTGGTTTTCGCCCCCCCTTCCCTGGTGTCCAGTGGACTAGCACCCCATTCCCTGTTGCCCCAGGGGGAAATTTGCCCCCCCTTTCCCTGGGTCCAGTGGTTCTTTCCCATTCCCTGGCACCCATTGGTTTTGTGCCCCATTTTTCTGGTTTTCCAGGGGTTTTAGTGTCCATTCTTGGTGCCCAAGTGTTTAACCCCCTCCATTTCCTTGGTCCCTAGGGGTTTTACCCCCCAATTCTTTTTGTCCAGGGGGTTTTACGCCCCTTTTTCCCCCTGGTGCCCGTGGTTTAGCACCCCATTCCCCGGGTGTCCAGTTTTATTTGCCCCTTTCCCCTTTTTCCCCTAGGGGTTTTAATTGCCCCTTTTCCCGGGTTTATCCAGTGGTTTGGGGCCCCCTTTCCCCTGGTCCCGGGTTTTAAGTCCCCCATTCCCTGGTGCCCAGGGGGTTAAAAGTCCCCCATTCCCTTCTGGGGGGGGGGGGGGGGGGGGGGGGGGGGGGGGGGGTCGGGGGGGGGGGGGGGGGGGGGGGGGGGGCCCGGGGGGGGGGGGGGGGGGGGGGGGGGGGGGGGGGGCGGGGGGGGGGGGGGGGGGGGGGGGGGGGGGGGGGGGGCGGGGGGGGGGTTTTGGGGGTTGGGGGGGCCCCATTCCCTGGTTTAAAAGGGGTTTATTTTTTCCCATTCCCGGTATCCGTGGTTTAGTGCCCCCTTTCCCCTGGGGGTCCAGGGGGTTTTTTAAAAGCTCCCCCTTTTCCCTGGTGTCCGTTTTTTTAAAACTCCCCCATTCCCGGTGTCCATTTGGGTTTAGCCCCCCAAACACCCGGGTTGCCCAAATTTTTAGCCCCCCCCTTCCCCCTGTTGTCCAGGGGGTTAGTGCCCCTTTTCCCGGGTTTGTCCAAGGGGTTTAGCTCCCCATTCCCCCATATCCAGGTTTTACGCCCTTTTTCCCTGGGTGTCCAGGGGTTTTAAAGCTCCCCTTTCCCCCTGTATCCAGGGGTTTTGGGCCCCCCATTCCCTGGCATCCAGTGGTTTAGCACCCCATTCCCTGGTGTCCCAGGGGGTTTGGGGCCCCATTTTCTGTCCCAAATTTTTTTTATTTGCCCCATTCTCTGTGCCCAGGGGTTTGTCCCCCATTCTTGGGGGGTTTAGAAAACCCCATTCCCTGGAAACCCAAAGTGGTTTAGGCCCCCATCCCCTGGTTTTCCCAGTGGTTTTTTTGCCCCTTTCCCGGGTTTTACCCCCATGGTTTATTTTTCCCTTTCCCCCTGGTATCCAGTGGTTTAGTGCCCCATTCCCTGGTATCCAGTGGTTTATTGTCCCATTCCCTGGTATCCAGTGGTTTAGTGCCCCTTTCCCTGGTGTCCAGTGGTTTAGTGCCCCATTCTCTGTGCCCAGTGGTTTAGTGCCCCATTCTCTGTGACCAGTAGTTTAGTGCCCCATTCTCTGGTGGGTTTAGCACCGCATTCCCTGGTGTCCAGTGGTTTAGTGCCCCATTCCCTGGTGTCCAGTGGTTTAGTGTCCCATTCCCTGGTATCCAGTGGTTTAGTGCCCCATTCCCTGGTATCCAGTGGTTTAGTGTCCCATTCCCTGGTATCCAGTGGTTTAGTGTCCCATTCCCTGGTATCCAGTGGTTTAGTGTCCCATTCCCTGGTATCCAGTGGTTTAGTGCCCCATTCCCTGGTTTTCCGGGGGGTTTTGGGTGCCCCCCTTTCCTTTGGTTTTTCCCCCAGGGGGTTTTTTTTTTTTTTGGCCCATTTTCCCCTTTTTTTCCCCATTGGTTTTTTAGCCCCCCTTTTTTTCCCGGGGCCCAATTTTTTTCCAGGTTTTTAGTCCCCCCCTTTTTTTGGTTGTCAGTTGTTTTTTTTCCCCCAAATTTTTTTCCTGGGGGCCCCGGGGGTTTTTAAGTCCTTTTTTCCCTGGTTTTTCCCTTTTGGGGGTTTTTTTAGGGGCCCCTTTTTTCCTTTGCCAGGGGTTTTAAAAGGGGGGCCCCAATTCCCCCCTGGGGGGTTCCAGTGGTTTGGCCCCCCCCCCTTTCCCCCTTGGTGCCCCAAGTGGGTTTTAGGGGCCCCATTCCGGTTTTGGCCAAAAGTGTTTTTTGGGTCCCTTTTCCCTGGAAAACCAGGGGGTTTATTTCCCCCCAATTCCCCCGGGTTTTGGCCCATTTGGGTTTAGGGGGCCCCTTTTCCCGGGGTCCCCCCCTGGGTTTTTAAATTTGCCCCTTTTCCCCTGGGGGGGCCCCAGGGGGGTTTTTGGGGGGCCCCTTTTCCCCCGGAAATTTAAGGGGGTTTATTGCCCCCTTTTTCCCTTTGGTTTTTCCAGTGGTTTAGGGGGTCCCCCTTCCCCTTGGGTTTTTCCAGGGGTTTTAAAAGTCCCCCAAATTCCCTGGTGGCCCAGTGGTTTATTTTTCCCCAATTCCCCCTTGGGGGCCCAGGGGGGGGTTTTTAAAGTTCCCCAAAACCCCTTTGGTTCCAGGGGGTTTAAAGGGGCCCCATTTCCCGGGTTTGGCCCGGGGGGTTTTGGTCCCCCCCTTTTCCCTGGGGGGCCCAGGGGGTTTTGCCCCCTTTCCCTTTGGTTTCCAGTGGTTTAGGGGCCCCCCTTTTTCCTTTGGGGGGCCCAGTTTTTTTAGGCCCCCTTTTTTTCCCTTTTTCCATTTTGGTTTAGGGGCCCCCAATTCCCTTTTTTTCCCAATTTGGTTTTTGGCCCCCCTTTTTCCCCCTTTTGTCCAGGGGGGTTTGCTCCCATTCCGGGGGCCCCCAGGGGGGGTT
>JAODAL010034831.1:0-43715 GCA_025379985.1 Phyllomedusa bahiana | reverse complement strand
AGGCCCCTTTTTAAAAAACCCCTGAGAGTACAGACTACAGGTCTAGCTCAAAATCAGTAGGGACATTTAATGAACATATATTGCAAGATGCTGTTTTTAAAGATTTTAAATTGTAAACCCCCCAATCATTTGTACCCGATGACACCCCTTTAAGGGGTTAATAGAATTCCCATCTGGGGCTTCCTGAATATTTCGATGAGTTCAGCCGAACTACTCTTCAAACTGAACAGAGACTTCTTGGAGTCACACCTGTATCTGAGCACAGTCATTTACAGCCCAGACAACCCTGCAAAGCTCCACATATCAGCAGGTGCCTTACTGGGGGATAATTGGTCACTAGAACCTCATATATGTTGCACCATAAGGCCATGTTCACACGGCTAAGTTTGGGCCGTATTTCGGTCCGTAATTACGTGCCGGAGTGCGCCTATTACGGGCCGAAAACGGCCCATTCATTACGGTAATTCACAGTTCTCATAGAGAACTATGGATTACGCCTCCTCTCCCTGCTCGGCGAATACGGCGCGGGGGGAGATAAGTGACATGTGAATTACTAGCCGCAAATACGCGCCGCTAGCAATTCAAGTCTATGGGCCGGCGAAGCGCCGGCCCCCTGCTTAGTCCCCCGCTCCCGCCCCGCCCCCGGTCACACGGCGTAATTGCGGGGCGGAATTACGCCCCGCAGTTAAGCCGTGTGAACATAGCCTAAAACTCCCCTTTCAGGAATGTAAAAGGGATTTGTCTCCTTCATGTGACTTTCTTTTATTGGCATAAACATGGCCGACTGTAACTTCTACTAATTAATTCATTAATTTCTTCTGTGCCTCCGTCAGGCGTAATTAGTTATTTTCAGACAACAAAGATATATGAAATATATGAGCAGAAAGTCATCAGCATTGTCTAATTAAATAAGTACAAGTCGGGGAGAAGCTGACGCTGGAGACATTGCTAAAGTGTATTAGATGTATTAGATTGCTAAAGTGGCATGATGGCGTATGCCGGCGCGCCCCTCCCCCCCCCACCCTCCACACAAAAGGCTTTACATTCTGAAAGGGGACAACACTCAGACTTGAAAAGGCCAACAAGGGAGTAGAGGAAATTTTGACCGACCTGGGGCTGAATTTTTAGGGAGAAAGGCAAAGGAAAGGAAGCAGAAAGCAAGGGGCATGTGTACAGGAGCTTTAGTTTGGGCGCCAAGAATCATCTCTACTGGTGACCCCAAGAATCATCTCTACTGGTGACCCCAAGAATCATCTACACTGGTGGCCCCAAGAATCATCTCCACTGGTGGCCCAAGAATCATCTCCACTGGTGGCCCCAAGAATCATCTCCACTGGTGGCCGCAAGAATCATCTCCACTGGTGGCCGCCAAGAATTATCTCCACTGGTGGGCCAAGAATCATCTCCACTGGTGGGCCCCTATAATCATCTCCACTGGTGGGCCCCAAGAATCATCTCCACTGGTGGGCCCAAGAATCATCTCCACTGGTGGGCCCAAGAATCATCTCCACTGATGGGCCCCTAGAATCAACTCCACTGATGGGCCCCATGAATCATCTCCACTGATGGATCCCAAGAATCATATCCACTGGTGGGCCCCAAGAATCAACTTCACTGGTGGGCCCAAGAATCATCTCCACTGGTGGGCTCCAAGAATCAGCTCCACTGGTGGACCCCAAGAATCAATTTCACTGTTGGGAACCAAGAATCAACTCCACTGGTGGCCCCAAGAATCATCTCCACTGGTGGAGCCCAAGAATCATCTCCACTGGTGACCCCAAGAATCATCTCCACTGGTGGGCCCAAGAATCATCTCCACTGGTGGCCCCAAGAATCATCTCCACTGGTGGCCCCAAGAATCATCTCCACTGGTGGCCCCAAGAATCATCTCCACTGGTGGACCCCAAGAATCATCTCCACTGGTGGCTCCAAGAATCATCTCCACTGGTGGGCACCAAGAATCATCTCACTGGTGGGCCCAAGAATCAACTCCACTGGTGGACCCCAAGAATCAATATCAATGGTGGGACCCAAGAATCATCTCTACTGGTGACCCCAAGAATCAACTCCACTGTTGGATCCCAAGAATCACCTCCACTGTTGGGCCCCAAGAATCACCTCCACTGGTGGGCCCCAAGAATCACCTCCACTGGTGGCCCCAAGAATCAACTCCACTGTTGGCCCCAAGTATCATCTCCACTGGTGGCCCCAAGAATCTTCTCCACTGGTGGCCCCAAGAGTCATCTCCACTGGTGGGCCCCAAGAATCATCTCCACTGGTGGGCCCAAGAATCCTCTACACTGGTGGGCCCCAAGAATCAACTCCACTGGTGGGCCCAAGAATAATCTCGCCTGGTGGGCCCCAAGAATCATCTCCACTGTTGGGCCGTAAGTTTCTTCTCCACTGTTGGTTCGCAAGAATCAACTCCACTGTTGGGCCCCAAGAATCACCTCCACTGTTGGGCCCCAAGAATCACCTCCACTGAATCATCTCGACTGGTGACACCAAGAATCAATATCAATGGTGGGACCCAAGAATCAAGTCCACTGGTGGCCCCAAGAATCATCTCTACTGGTGACCCCAAGAATCAACTCCACTGTTGGATCCCAAGAATCAACTCCACTGTTGGGCCCCAAGAATCACCTCCACTGTTGGATCCCAAGAATCATCTCCACTGGTGGTCCCCAAGAATCGGCTCCACTGGTGGGCCCCAAGAATCCTCCATGGTGGCCCCAGATCGGCTCACTGGTGGGCCCCATGAATAGGCTCCACTGGTGGGCCCCAAGAATCGGCTCCACTGGTGGGCCCCAAGAATCGGCTCCACTGTTGGGCCCCAAGAATCGGCTCCACTGGTGAGCCCCAAGAATCACCTCCACTGGTAGGCCCCAAGAATCACCTCCACTGGTGGGCCCCAAACACCTCTAACCACACTCAAGCTTTTTGTTTTTTAAGTCTTTTTATGCGACCAATAGTTTTTTTAATTATTCTGTGTATGGACCTGAGTGAGGACTCGCTTTTTTCGGGCTGAAGTAGTTTATTTCAGGAACATTTTGGGACACATGCGATTTTTTTTTTTTTTTTTTAATATTCCAAGTTCTTTGGGAGATGAAGCAAACGGGAAGGTAAACGTTATTTTGGCAGGTTTTTTTATTCTCTGCAGTGCTCACCCTGTGGGGTATATTAAATCTTGTAATAGATTGGACTGTGATGCGTTTTATTTATAAAATGACAAGAGGCGGAGTTTTGAATATTTGCTACTTTTTAATTTTTTTTATATTTTAAAAGTTACATAGTTAAAAAGGGTTTGGGGAAAAAAAACGGGTCCTTGGGCCCAAACCCTACAGTGTTGTCCAGGGGAAAGGAAAAAAACCCTATGGGGGGGAGCCAATTGCCCCTAAGGAAAAATTTTTTTCCCCACTCAATTGAAAAATAAATGTATGATCCCCGAATCCGCCCCCAAAACCCTGTAATTATATTATTCAAGAAATGCATCTTTCAATGACTCCACCATCACAACCTCTACTGGCCTCGGGCTCCATAATGTCCCCCGCTTTACAGTAAAGAATCCCCCATCACAACCTTTTTGGGGCCCTCGGGCTTCACAGTGTCACCCCCTTTTTACTGTAAAAAAAAAATTCACACCCTTTTGGCCCCCGGGTTTCCCAATGCACCACCTTACTAAAAAAAAAGCCATCATCACAACCTCTTGTGGCTCTGGGTTTTAGTGTCACCGCTCTTACTGTAAAAAATCCACCATCACAACCTCTTGTGACCCCAGGCTCCATAGCGTCACAGCTCTTACAGTAAGTATTCTTGTCTGTGATGATGGTGGAACCTTCTCTCTAGACATAGAGGGGTGATCATTAGACACCATAGATAATGTATATACTATGACACCTCCTACTGTATAAGGCCAGTAGTCGGCCATAGAGAGCAGTATACAGTGTCCGACCCACGTGCTCCCCACAGATATAAAGTACAGATAACAGTGGAGGATCATAGACATTATACACCGTACGTATATAAATAACCTTCTCCCTCTGAATGAGCCCTTGTCTCCTCGCCAGGATCGCGTCACAGGTTATTAATTACTGCTGAGGCGGCAAATACCAAACCAATCCCAGACTGATGGGAAACCGCCCCTTACGTGTCTTCCCCTTAAAGGTCTTGATGGAAAACATGTGTTATCTATTATCCTATTTCTACATTCTCATATCTATTCCTATCATCTCATTTTATCTATCTATCTATCTCATACCTCTATTTTTTTTCTATATCTATCTATTATCTATTATCTATTATCTATCTATCTATATCATCTATCTTTTTATCTAAATTTCTATCTATCTACCCTATCTTTTTTTTTCTATCTATTATCTATCTATCTACCTATCCCTGGTTCTTTGAACAATGTATCTAGGGTCAATACTCTTGTCCTTTTTTTTTTGCAGATAATTTCCTATAAAATTGTGTTCACATGTCTAGATCTGTCCCCTGGGGAAGCGGGGGAGCGCCCGCGAAACGGTCGGGCCTTTCGGTTGTTTTATGTTGGACTTATGGTTTTTTAAAAAATTAGGTTTTTAGAAAACTTTCTACTCTGGCATTCCCGTTTTAAAAAGTAGGCGCCGCGACCCTTTCTTTTTGGGCTTTTATTCTATGTAATGCCACGGTAGTTCCCCTCACGTGGGCCCCCGGACCCGGGGCTGCGTACGACCAACTATAGGGGGTCCCAAAAGCAAGTTTCCTTTAAATTGCAAACCAAACATGTTATTTAGTTATTCGCTGTACCTCAATTTACGTTTTTGGTCGTACATCTGTGATTGCGTGTTAAGACTGAACGGCACCGCTGCAGTACCGAAAAGGGGTATAAACAGAGTGTACCCCGACTTTCAATAAAACACACAATCGTAAATCTTGATTTTCCATTACTCCATAGACATGTTTCTTTAAATGTTTTAAATAGATTCCGCAACCCCAAAACGTGGTTGTACGGATGTATCGTAAAAAAACTTACACCCCCAGGGTTTAAATGTATATGGAACTCATTCGTAAACTTACATCCTTGGCCCCTTTTGGTAGAGCTCCTTATTTTATTTATTTTGTTATGCTCATTTACTTTTACTTGGGGTCAGTCCCTCTTTTTTGGATTCGTTAAATTTATGGTTTTATTTGGGTATGGTCTTAGTATATAAAGTGCATATTTTTTTATATTTGCTTATCAGTGTGTTCTGGTTATTTATTAGTGTGTCCATTATTCCATCATATCTATTCATTTATATAGTCCACACCTCGTGTTCAGTTCTATTCACATTTAGCGGTTTTTACTTTTTTTGGTCTTTTTACTTATTTACATCCAGTCCCATTCATCTTTAGATAAAACGCCGTGATTGTACTATTTTAAGTTTTAAGTACCTCTATTTTTCATCTTCTATTTTTTTAAACAATTTTTTCACATCCACGTAGATTAAAGTATATTCTATGTTCTTGGTTACACACAAGGTATGTTTGTTTTATTATTTTTTAGCATTCACTGTCATTTTTACAGTTACCTAATTACTGTTTGGTTCTTTGTTTGCTGTTTGGTTTTCCATTCTAACCCCCAGGTTTAATTGGGGTTTCCAATTATCTTTTAGTATTAATTTTTATAGCCCCAAAACCCCATGATCTTTGACTAATCTGTTCACTTTTACTTTTTTCTCTGGCATTAATAACGGTTTGATTTGTAAGCATTTAGTGTGTCCCCCCATATTGATAATCTGTTGCCCCTTTTTCTCTTTTTTTTTTTTTTTTTTTTTTTTTTTCTAAAGCTAGGGGTTCAACAACGTTAAAGCTGATCACGGACTGGTTGCAAAAGACAGGTGTGAATTCACGCCCCCGTTTTTTTTGCAAAACCCCTTCCGTTATCAGCATGTGTTGTGGGATTGACAGAAGTTTTTTAACCCCCGGGGAATGCACGGAACATACCTGGTTCTTTGTAAAAAAAGTTTCCCCATGGTCAATACATTCGTACCTTTTTTTTTCAGATAATTTCTCTTATAAATTGGTTACCTGCTAGATCTGTAACCCCCCGAGGAAGCGTGGAGCTGCCAGCGAAAGGGTCGGGCCTTTTCGGTTTTTTTTGTTTTAGATTATGGTCTCTTTTAAAATTAGGTTGAAAACTTTTTACTCTTGGCATTCCCCGTTTTTAAAAAAATACTGCGCCGCGTCCTTTCTTTTTGGCTTTTTTCTATCTATTTCTTTTCTTTTTTCTATCATTTCTTTCTCTCTATTCATATTATCTATTCTCTATTCATATCTATCTATCTTCTACTATCTATTATCTATCTTCTATCAATTTTCTTCTATTATCTTTATTTTATCTATCTTATCTATCTTATCACTATCATCTATTTCTTCTATTATCTATCTAATTTTTCTTTCAATTATCTATCTATTATATCTATCCTTTTTATCTTTTTCTATCTTCTATCTATCATCCAGAACCTATGTTGCAGATTCTGTCAGGAATACAATTCTGAGCGCCACATCAGAAACCCAATGGACCCCATTGTGGTCAACAGGATCCATCGGGCGCCAATGGTGTCTATTGTAAAACGGGTCTGGTTCTATTTTAGTGACGGAGGCCCTGAACTGAACGTCCAACGCAAATGTGAACCAGGCCTTAGGCATACATGCTCGATAGATGGCAACAACGTGATGTGAATGCAATGCTGGCCTGGGTGCCCACTAGTGGAGATGTTTTTTGGGCCCACCAGGGAGATGATTCTTGGGGGCCCCCAGTGGAGATGATTTTGGGGCCACCTGTGGTTTTGATTCTTTGGCTCCACCAGTGGAGATGATTCTTGGGGTCCACCAGTGGGGATGATTCTTGGGGTCCACCGTGGGGGGGATTCTTGGGGTCCCCCATTGGGGGGGATTTTTGGGCTCCACCCTGGAGTTTTATTCTTGGGGGTCCCCCAGTGGGGATGATTTTGGGCCCCCCAGGGGTTTTTGTTTCTTGGGGTCCCCGAGTGGAGTTGATTCTTGGGGCCCCCAGTGGAGTGTTCCTGGGGCCCACCCGGGGGTTGAATTTTTTTGGGGCCCACCCGTGGAGTTGATTCTTGGGGGGCCCCCAGTGGGGTTGATACTTGGGGCCCCCATGGAGTTGATACTTGGGGCCCACCCGTGGAGATGTACTTGGGGGGCCCCCCATGGGGATGATTCTTGGGGGCCCACCAGTGGAGATGATTCTTGGGGCCCAACCCGTGGAGTGTTTCTTGGGGCCCACCAGTGGAATTTATTCTTGGGCCCACCTTGGGGAGATCTTGGGGGGCCCACCAGTGGGTTTTATTTTGGGCCCCCCATGGAGATGATTTTAGGGGGCCCACCACTGGAGATGATTCTTGGGGGGCCCCCCCTGGAGATGATTCTTTGGGCTCCCCCCTGGAGCTGATTCTTGGGGCCACAGTGTAGATGATTCTTGGGCCCACCAGTGGAGTTTTTTTGGGGAAATTTTAGTATTTGGGACCCTGGAGTTGTTCTTGGGGCCCACCAGTTGGGAAGTGATTTTTCCCCCCCCCCCGTGGAGTTTATTCTGGGGCCCACCGTGGAGTTATTTTTGGGGCCCACCAGTGGAGATGATTCTTGGGCCACCAGGATTTGATTCTTGGGGCCCACCATTTGGAGTTGACTTGGGGCCCACCAGGAGTTGTTTCTTGGGGGGCCACCAGGGGAGATGATTCTTGGGCCCACCGTTTTGGAGATGATTCTTGTGGCCCCCCAGTGGAGATATTCTTGTGGCCCACCAGGGAGATGATTTTTTGGGGCCCACCACGGGAGATATCAGGCCCACCAGGGAGATGATTCTTGGGGCCCACCACTGGAGATGATTCTTGGGGGCCCACCAGTGGAGATGATTCTTGAGGCCACCAGTGGAGATGATTCTTGAGGCCCACCAATGGAGTTGGTTTTTGGGGCCATTTCTGCAGCTGCTATCCATACCGCGTGCTGTCTGCCTCTTTCTCTGCCCCCGACCTCCTTTTCTCAGGAGTCCGCCAGGGTCTTTTCTTGCTCCCCTCTGGGCCATTCCGTGTCTGTGTGAATTAAGCCTCAGAATTTGCTGAGAATATTCCAACCCTGTACCCCAGGTCCCGAGCCGCGCGTGATTTCTTTTTTTTGCTTTCATAAGGGCACATTTTCCATGTGTTTGCACAGCGCGGTGGGTATCGGAGGGTTAACTTGTCACCGCGGCCCCCCCTGACTCCGGAGGAGCGCGCCCGGGCGATTTGTTTAATAATGGATCCAAAGAAATTCATAATTGATGTCGTATTTTAATAAAAGGGGACACATGAATATTAATGCTCCTATCTGCGGCGGCGGCGAATTGATGAGCTCTGTCTCTCTCTTCTAGTGAACCTGGTGCCTGGAGCTGAGCAGAGGGTCGTGTTCATCAGCGCTCGGGTCCACCCGGGGGAGACGCCATCTTCCTTCCTATGTCAGGGTGAGTCACTGTCAGTCTCATGCACCCGTCAGGTAAGAATGACAGGAGGCGTCCGCGGTGCAACGCTCAAGACTATTGCAGACGTGAAGCCCAAGATGGGAGAAGCCGCTGACAGGGCCGCCCCTCCGCAGCGACCACACCCGAGACCGGGAACATTCAAGGAGACGTCTCACTACAGGGATCGCAGCTTTTTATGTTAATGCTCTTGCAAAAACAAGTCACTTTGCAATATATGTCCATTACCATTGTCCTACCTATTCCTAGATATCCGCTCTTGTATGGGCTGCATCAGCTCCTCAGGTCACTATAGCTACAGACCTGTATAATCTCTCCTGATAGGCTGCCAGCACTGGTCGCTATAGCTACAGACCTGTTTGATCTCTCCTGATAGGCTGCCAGCACTGGTAGCTATAGCTACAGACCTGTTCCTTCTCTCCTGATAGGCTGCCAGCCCTGGTTGCTATAGCTACAGACCTGTTCACTCTCTCCTGATAGGCTGACAGCGCTGGTCGCTATAGCTACAGACCTGGTTTCTACTGCAGCCTAGAAGAAGTGAGTAAACACTCCCCTGAATTCAAAATGAAACTAAGAAAACTGGACTGAGGTCAGATGAATCAATGTAGTGAGACAACCCCTTTAAAGGAGAGTTCTCGCATTGGGGGCTTTTTATCAACGTACGCCCCCAGTAATGTACAGCTCATTTCTCATAGAGCACAATGTAAAATCCACGGTGTCAATCAGACCACGTGTATTTTACGCTCCTCTTTTTGTGTGCAGGCACGCACCGTCAGGTAGTAGAGTATAGGAGGCAGCTGTGTGTGGCCTTTGCACCTCGTATTTCAAGACGAAAATAAATGCTATTTACAGTACATGTGCGCGCTGTGATACATCGTGTGAACACGGCCGTAGCGTATCAATAGGATGTAAAATAAAAGAAAGAAAAGTGATTTCCAGCCTCTTGAATAAAATGATTGGTTTATTAAAACTTGAAAGACAGAATGAAACAACAACAAAAAACCACACAGGACCTGACGCGTTTCATGCACCAGTGCCCTGAATCGTAGCCCTTGTCCAAAACGCGTCAGCGCTCCTGTGTGTTTTTTGTTTCACTCTGTCTTTCAAGTTGGAATAAACCAGTCACTTTATTCAAGAAGATGGATATCACTTTTCGTTCTTCTAGATTCTTTAGTCGGGTGAGCTGGACTTTTCTGTGTTTTAGGTAGGTAGGTGCGGCTCTCGCCTCTGGGGCTTGCACCACTCTCAGTCCAGTCCATGCCTATCGGTTTTGGACCAAGGTCCACGTTATAAATCACCTGCAGTTCACGTGCAAATGAGACTTTTAGCCGTCCCCATTGACATCAATAGTAATAGTAAATTTCCACGCGTTTCCCGCATGGAATACGACCAAAGAATGAGCACATTCAAAGTTTTTATTAATCTTGCAGTGTAAATATGTGTCGTATGGACTATAAGGCATTTTCTCTATTGAGGCCGAAGGAAATCAATTTCTTGTTAAACGAGGATTTCAAGTTGGAATCGGCCAAGAAATCCTTGTGTGAACAGAGCCCTAGACAATGCAGACCTCGGCCAGACACACTGCACCGCATGGATCACAGTGCTGATAAATGTAGAACCGTCTAAGCTTTTAC
This sequence comes from Phyllomedusa bahiana, assembly GCA_025379985.1. Classification (NCBI taxonomy): domain Eukaryota; kingdom Metazoa; phylum Chordata; class Amphibia; order Anura; family Hylidae; genus Phyllomedusa; species Phyllomedusa bahiana. Next base: position 33,587 of record JAODAL010034831.1, on the reverse strand, counting down.
ACCTAGTAAAACGTTGGCGCCTGGCGTTGCACGGTAAGCCACACCTATTTTCACAAGTGCACGCCCCTTTCACCAACGGCTGCACTTTTCTTGTTGAAATATGCGCAGAAATCATCTGAAACACATAAATGTGGGGTAAAGCGCGGACGTCATTATATTTGGTGTAAATTGTGCAAGAAATCTTGTGCAACTGGTTTGATCAATGTGCGAGATAGTGTCAGCACTGATTGGACAGTGCCACACTGTGCAGAGACACCCCCCCCCCCCCCAATTGGTCACACCCATCTGACAGATTCGGTCATAAATTCCTAGGAAGAATAACAGAGGAACAGCAAAACACAAAGATATAAGAGAAGAGGCTCCAGGATTGTTATATCACAGGGGGCACAAGGATTTACTAAATGCACCAAACCTGAGTGGGCTGTGATGTCTAATGCACCAAACTAATGTATTAGGTGCATTGTTCTGAAGACTCAACACTTTTTAATGCGCCAAACATGAGAGGGCGTTCTGAGGGTGTCCTGGGGACATTCTGGGGGCGTCGCACCACACTCGTAATGTTAGACACATGTATGAATGTGGTTCGGCAAAACTCAGCGCATTACTGCACGGACAGGCAGACCTGTTCCAATGTGCTCTGCCTAAGCCTGAGGAGTCGAAGTGGAGCTGGATTTGCTGTAAGGGGCAAAATATGCCAATATTTCTCAACGTCACCCAGTGCAATAATAAAAAGTCATTTCTGATAATTATCAAACTATAGAAAATTAAATTAGTTATATTTAATAAAAAAAGTTATCACACAAAATGAATATAAAAATATAGAAAATCCGAAAAATATAATAATATCTCCTATAAAATGTATTTAAAATTTTTATAATCTAAATTTTTTTTTACATGAAATAACCACTGATGATAATGATGTATTGTTGCTGCTCTCACCCTTTATTCTACATACAGCAAGAGCCGGCACAGCACAGGTATTGCTGGGACCTGTGATCCACCACGCAGGATTAGTCCCATAGTTTCTATCACTGACATGCTATTCTAATGACTTCTTTTATCTCCAGCCTATCTATGGCCTTTATACATGTTTGGGGCATTTCTAATGTGCGTAAATTCCGTAATGCACCAAACATACAGGCGAGGGGCGGGAACTAGACACTTTCATACATCTGGTGCAGGGCCGCCGATAGGGCAGTACAGGGGGTATTGCTGTACCGGGCCCGGGACAAAGTGTGAAACAAGGGGGCCCGCTGGCAGGGCCCCTATGTTTCACGTATCAGTCGGGGCCCGCCGCAGCCCGCTAAGGATCGGGGCCAGCCGCCCACCAGACACTTTTGCTGTACGGGGCCCTGAAATTCTTAATGGCGGCCCTGATCAGGTGCATTATACACTGAAGATGAGACTTGATAATTCACTTTGACGATCCTTCCTTCATGCATGTTTCCCCTGGTCTGGCTGTTATAACTGTTCTGTGTCGAGGTTTGGTGTCAAAGAATCATAAATGTATCTAATCCCAGAATGCCCCAAATCTTTGGCGCACTAAAAAGTGTTGGGGCCGATGCTTATCTCGCCAAAGATTGGAGCGCGACAATTCATACAGCTGTAGAACAGGACTAAAGCTTTGTGATGCCAGAACACTGAACAGCCGCGCTCATGCAAGTCTCCCTATGTGTCCTGCACTGACCCCCAGTGTCTGCAGCCTCTTCTCTTCTATCTCTGGTTTGTTCCTCTGTTATTCCTCCTAGAAATGTATTGCCTGGATCTTTCCAGATGGGGTGTGGGGGGGGGGGAACCATTTCCAGTATCTCAAAGACGGTTGTTGGGGCTGTCGGCACTTTGATTGGGGGAACCACTGTCCACCTGGGGGCAGGGGGTCGGCATCTCTCAAAAAAATCAAAAAAAAAAAAAAAAAAAAAAAAAAAAAAAAAAAAAAAAAAAAAAACAAAAAAAAAAAAACAAAAAAAAAATTGGTAACACCCAGCTGACCAGTTCATAATACCATTTTCTAGGAGGGGAATAAAACAGAGGGAACAAAACAGCAACATACCAGAGATATCTAGGAGAAGAGTCTTCATGAATTGTTATTCAACAGGGAACACAAACAGGGAACGGTTCAGGAGAGGGATCAAGGGGGTCATCTTTAAAAATAATTTTCTTAGATTAAAGCCGGCAGCAATGGTCTTTATCGTATCGGCCAGGACAATTAGATGGATTCACAATTAGGAACTTATTTCCCGGGTTTGCTTTCGCTTCCATTTTATCCCACATCCGAAGGGGATACGAATTAAAGAAAAAGTTACAAAAGGACTTACAGGGAATCTTTACAAAAAAGTAAAGTTTAAACCCCTGACATTTTATGTAAATATTGTTATTATATCTTTTTCCTGAGACAGGCAACTGAGGGATCTGACCCCTTTGTTGCGCGTTTGTTTCACATGGGGCTTATTCAAAAGGGACGGAAATTGTGAGCCGGGATTGCGGCTCGCCAATTCCGGGCTTGTATCAAGGGGACGGGGGTTGGCGGGGGGCGGGGCGAGGGGCGGCGGCACGGGCCGGCCCCTTGAACCTTCCCATTATCCACGGAAACGTATTGCGCCCTGGTTAAATGTGCAGGGTCACTTTCTCCCCGCCCGGCGGTAGTTTAAATTCGCAGTCGGGGAGGGCAGGGAGGGCGGGAGGGAATCCACTGTTTCTTTGAGAGGCAGTGGATTTATACCGTAATTTAATGCGACGGATTGCCGCGTAACAGCAGCGCAAAATCCGGGCGCGGAGGTTTAACGGCCTCCCAATCCGCGGGCGGAAGTAGAGTAAGCCGGTGTGAAACGGCGGCGGCCTTTTAGTTACAAAATGTTAAAAGTTTAGTTCAGGGGGTCCCGGCTTGTTATCACCAGGGGGATGGGAGCTTCACAGGCATCAATTTCTATGGGGGGGGACCAAAAGTGAGGGGGGGGACCACCCCTAAGTGATACAATGTTAAAGTTAGTCGTTGCCCGGGCTTGTTTTCACCAGGGGAAGAAAAACTCAACAAAGCATCAATTGGGTTTCTTTGGGACAAATAGTGAGGAACACCCCTAAAGTGGAGGACACACCCCTAAGTGTTTACAAAATGGGTAAAAGTAGGGTCAGTGGGCCCGGGCTTGGTATCAGAGGGGAAGGAAACTTTCACTGCAATCAATGAGATCTATGGGGAAACATAAGTGTGAGGGGCGGGGGACACCCCTAAGTTGAGGAACAACCCCTAAGTGAATTACCAATGTTTAAGTAGGTCAGTGGGCCCGGGCCTTGTATCGAGGGATAGAACTACTGCATCAATGGTTCTTTTTTGGGGGTGGAAACAAATTGTGAGGGGGACAACCACGATAGAGGCGGGTCACAATAGTTTAGATCGGATGGGGGGGGTTTAACCCCCCTTTGCCACTTTTGTGATACATTGTTAAAAAAAGTAGTTCCAGTGCTCGGCTTGTATTTGTAATTAGAATAGTTTATGCCTCCCCCAAAAAGCGAGGGGCCTATCCGACTGTCCTTGGAGGGGGTTTTCCAAAAATTATCTTTATTTTAATAAAATAACACAAAAGGTGCACCGAGAAAAGGGATGGGTCGGGAAGGAGGGGGGGGGGGGGGGGGGGAGGGGGGGCGAGGGGGGGGGGGAAGGGGGGGGGGCGAGGGATATAAAAACACTTGACCCCCCTTTATGCAGCGCTGATGCGCCCTCTAATGGGCCTGAAAAAACCCCAACCCCCCAGGGTATGTTACCCTTCCCTCTGCTGTTGACCCCCTTGAAAATGATATAAAACTCATTTTTACCACCCACGGTTGGTTTTTTTAAAAAATTGGGCCACAAGCAGCCGTTTTTTATTAAACAAAACATACAACATAAAATAAAATTGCCATTTATAAAAATCATAACATTTAAAAACTACCCTCTCCAATATATATTATATATATATTATTTTTATATAAATATATATTATATATATATATAAAATATTTATATATATATATATAATTTTATTATAAAATATTATGTATATTGCAACTTCCATCACGGTACCCCCACATAACATTTTATAATATTCATATCATATATACATTACCTCAACATAAATATAATTACCATACATATAACCATATAATAACTGTTAAAACTGTTAACTTCCCGGAACCACCACAAAACCAAGGGGGGCCAGAGGTCCTTGGGAACTAGCAAAACACTAAGGGGACCTGGCGACCAAAATCCCCGAAATGGAATAAAAAAAAACCCAAAAACACCACTTACACCCCCAGGCCGTACTCCCTACATGGCTTCGGGGGGTCCTAAAAAGGGCCTTACTAGCATTGCGCTCTCAAACCATTTTTGCTATGCTGGGATTCCAGCTGCAAGGGAGGCCCACCACCTTCGCCAAGGGTACGATTCACCCTTCTCAAAAAACTTAGGATGTGGGAAAAATTCTTTTTAACCCCGAAGAAACTTTCCCCTCACCGTAATCTTCCTCGTTCCAAAACATCCAAGGGAAAACCCGCCGGCCCAACAACACGGTGGGGGCATGCCTATTGAAGGCCATCAAATTGGTCATGCGGGTAGTGGGGGGGGCCCCCACCAGGGCCTAGCGGCTCTATCTAATTTTGCCCTTCTGAAGGGTCCCAAGCGGGGCCCATAGGTCCAAGCCTGACAGCCGTCAAGTGGAACCATTCAGAACCTCCAAAAAAATTGGTCTTTACTTTCCCTTCATGCCAATTCCCCTAAGGTGCCTTGGACAAACAACCCCTTCCATTCCCTAGCCAAAACTTTGCCACCGAAAACTATTCATCCCTTAAAAAACCCTGGCCTTGTTGTTCAAAACCTATCCATAACCGAACGGAGCTCCTCTCCAATGATTGCCGGAAACAACGATATTCAGGGGGGGGGGACCAGACAATAACCATGCCTGGAAAGGGGGGGGGACCTCCATAATAACAACGCAGCAAAATCGGAAATTTGATGGTTCCGCAACAAGTTACTCTGCAAAAGGTCAGGAGGGGGACCCCAAATTTTCCCATTGCCCCCCTACCCAATGTAGGACCTGGAAATATCCGGACGGTTCTAATTTTCCAAGGGCTTGGCAAAAATGTGTGTAAACCTCCGGGGGGGGACTATTAACACCTAGCCAAATAAGGCATTCCACCACGCTGGACCGAGCCAACACGGAAAACCACCGCGACGTTCCGAGGGGGGAAAAGGGCCCAACTTGACGGGCCCAATTTCCCAGGGGGCCGGGCCCTCTCCATGTTCCGCTCGCTCGGCCACCCCAGTTGACGTATTGAATTGGGGGGGCCCAGGATTCCGCTCAAAAAACCAGGGAAACGGAGAGGGAAGCCACTTTGGCAGAAACAAAAGAAAAACAAGCTGGGGACACTTAGCCAATCTGAGGAAAAAACCCTCACCCCTCTTTTTCAACCCCCCGCAACCCTCGCTACCTTCAAGCCGCCAAAATGGCGGGCCGGGATGTTCGGATTATACAGTTCGAACAACCTATACCGGACTCCCATCTTCCCAATTCCTGCGAAAAAAACACCTTTCCGCACTGAGGGGGGGCCCAAGCCGCAGCCTCCCAGTAAGCCGCCCCCAAATCCGAAACGAGGGAATCTAATTGGGCGGAAGCAAAATGGAAAAAGCCAGGGGTCAAGCCCCAAAAAATGCACCCCCAAAACAACGGCCTATTTTTCCGCAGGTTGAACTGGAAAACGTGAAATGGGAAACGTTCCCATTCTGCGTTGCGCAGGGAGCGGCCCCTGTTCGGTGTACCCCGCCGCAACGCCAGAAATTACCGCCCCAAGCACCGCAACCGGGGGGGGCACATCGTGGAAACCCCGGGGGACCCGGACTCCCTCTGGGTCAAACTTTGCCTTATCCCTCCTTGCCGGGGCCCTGGTGCTTGAATTCCGTTTCTTTGACCCCGACGGTATCCAAAAACTTGTATGGGCAATCACCGAGAATCGGGAACCCACGTCCTTCTTGGTTGTAGGGGGCCCCCCCCCCCCTCGCAACCGTACTAGGGGGGACACCCCAAGCTTCTCCCACCACGTTAATGCACCCAAAAAAAAAAAAACGCCCAAGGCAAACGCTAGACGGGAAAAAGCACTATTTCATCGCTCGGAAGGCTGGCCCCACTTTCCCCCTTAAACCACCCGCCAAAAAGCGAACCTGGCCAGGGCGCGGGAAAAAAACCCACAGGGCGCCCGAGGAGTTCTCTTTTAACCGCCGGTTTCCCGGGTCATCTAACCCGGGAGAAGCACGGGAGGGGACCACGAAACTTCCTTAAGTTTTATATCACGAAAGCCGGGCTCATTTTTAAAACCCGAAAATGGGCCCAAAAACCCGGATATAAACAAACACTCGAAGACCCGAAAAGACCACCGACCATATAAACCGAAGCCCCCTTGGACCGGCCCCAAGGCAAACAAAAAGCAAAAGAGGCCCCAAATGTGGTCTTCCTCCGGACAACCACATCACCCAGATACCCCATAAATCCAATCTGACACCTGCAACCCAGGCTTTGCCTCATAAGGCAAGCCACCCAGGGGTTCCCACCTGACAGGACGCCCGATCAGGCTGGGTCTGCGTTTCCCCGGAAGGCCACGGGTCCAATAGGGTGACTGGGGACTCCTTTCACCGTGCTCTGCTGCGACGGAGCCAAAAAGTCCAAGGAAACCGGTCCACTGCAAAACGGAGGAAAAGGAGAAAGAGATCAGCGATGGCATTTCTGGGACCCCAGGGGACATGTTCCGGGCCCTAACCCATGGAATTGAGTTCTAAAACACCGCAAAAATAACATCTACTATCCGCTAAAACATGGACGTACTACCGGAGGCGAAGGAGGGGCAAGGTCATCAGGTTGTTTATCGCCAAGGGACTACCCCCAAAATTATCACAGGAAAAGTAGGGGCGAAAAAAACTTTCCGATCCCGGGGAGGAGGAAAACTGTCGTCCCCCACAAATTTTCAAACGGCCACTTTTTTACAATAGGAAAAATAAAAAACTGTTTATACCAAGGAAGGCTAGATTCTTCATGGGGGGACCGGCAAGGGGCCGCAGCCGCCCCACCACCCGTGACTCCACAGGGGCCAAGGGAAGCCGCGCAACACCGACACCCCCATACAAAATTTGGCCCCAAATACCTTATGTTTAACTCCCCAGGCCGCAATTCCTGTGAAATATATTTCACTCTTTACCTCATTTGGAGGACAATTCCTCATTTGGGCAAGGATAAAATTGTAAACCGGGCCCGTTTTTTTACGAATCAAAAAAAAAAAAAAAAAAATAAAACCTCGGCCCACACCCGCAAAAAAAAAGTTTCCTCCCTGTGTTTCACAGGGGTCAAGCGCACGGAAAATGATTTTGCTGCCTTGTACAAAATTTTCCGCCGTTTGCCATCCGGGGCCAACCGGTCGGGGGACAGAAAAAAACCCCGGCCCCATCGTGGCATTAGATTCCTGCATGCAATAATTTTGAGCTTTTTTCCTAACATAAGGGATTGCAGCTTTCTTCTCAGGTGGGAATCTTTGCGGTATACCCACCTTTACCGCCAAATAACTCCTTTGGCCGCAAAGGGGAACCTAATTTATTCCGGAGGTATACCTGCCAACTTCCTTTATACCTTGGTAAAATTCAAAAAACCAGGTAATTCGGGACCTTATACGTTCTTTGTCGGGGGCGGCCAAGTGGGCCAGGGGCGGCGGCCTAAAAAGCGATTCAGTCACCCAAACCCTATTGGGGGGGAACACTAGGCCTAAGGGGAAGGCCAAATTTTTTACTAGGGCGATTTCCCGCGGGGTCCCCCACGCATAAAAAGGGAAGTCCAATCCAGGATTAATGGATGATGGAATAACTCAAACCCCGACAAACATCCCCTTAAAACCACCATTCCAAAAAAACGTGCGCCTATAATAAACGCCCTCAAATAAAAATAGGGCACACGTAAAAAGCGAAACAGGCCATCGGTAAGGCATCGACGATCAAAAAAAACTTCCCCATCCCAACAAAAAAAAAACCACCCCAAACAGCTTCAAACTATCTTCGTGAAACCGGCAAAAAGGCGAAGTATAACGCCGGAACTTCTATAATCTGCCTTGGCCATCAAGGCGCGGGGGCCCGGGCCCTTTTGCCTTTCCGCACCAAGGCACCCGCTTCCATTCAAAAGGGACGGTATTTTTTTTTACACCACGGAAACCACAGTTTCCTGTGTTGCTTTATTTTTACATCATATCACAGGATTGCACTTTGGGAAAGGGACAAATGGTTGAAATGAAGCCGAAAATTTTTTTTTACCAGGTGCTTCCTTCTTAGGGAATACCACTAGAGGAGCCACCAGGTCAGGGCAATTAGGGGCCCAGCAGTGGGCTTTAAATCGGGGGACCAGGACATCCGTCCAATAATAAGCGGGGGGGTACCACCTCCTTCGCCAAATTTTTTCGGGGTGGACACTACCTCCAGATAGGCTTCAAAGGTGCTTGATCTTTAGGATTTTAGTCGAAATAAAAAGGTGTTACCGCGTGACCGGGGAGGCGGATTTTACAAAATCCCCTGCCCCAAAACCCGGGCGGCCAACACAAGGGTCCGCCGTTCCCCTATCCGGATAGGCGGGCTCGAAAAAGGTTTCCCATTATCGGCCCTCAGGGGGCTTTCACCGGAGGTCACCCCCCTTTTGAAGCACCCGGCACCGGGCCCCTTTTGCTCCGGGTGCCTTTTATAAAAACAAACGGGGGTAAAAACTGGGGGTGGGGGACGGCGCCCAGCGCAGAAAGGAAGGAGCCAACACGGTGTCTGGAAACGGAAAACCGGGGGGGGGGAACCCGAATAAATCTTTACACTTGCCCCCCTTTTAAAAAAAAAAATAACGGCCCAGGCAAACCCCTCCTTTTCGGAGGCCCCACACCGGGGGCTGGGATTTCCATGTACCCCACCACCTATACCCCCCAGGCTCCCCCCTTGGCCGGGAGGACGTAAACCTGGGGGCCCACCCCAAGGAAAAGGGTGGGCTGGCCCAAAACTTTCGTCGGGGGCGCCATGAACTTTTCAACCAAAAAGGGGACCAATTTTATCCTTTTGGTGGTTCCCACCTTGATTTGGGGGAAGGGGCGAACGCCTTCGTTGACGAAAATTGCTTTTCGTTCATAAACATAACGCCAGGCCATGCTTGTACCCCCATAATGCCCGATTGTTGCTTCCCCCATTCGCATCCATTATAAGGACCAAACAAAAGAGGGACTCGACACAGAACAACACTTCTTCGGGTGCCTTTTCTCGGATTGGACCCTCGCAAGTATCGGGCCATAAACGCCTGCCAAGCCCAATTAGCAAACGTTTGCGGAAATTGAGTCGCCAAACCGGGGGCCTTCTCCTCCTCTTTCCTTTCCTGCCTCTCGGTTCTTGTTTTTTCCCTAGTTTGAATTTCTTCCTAAAGGCAAAAATAATGAGAATGTTTCGGGTTGTTCCTGCGGACCCCTCGTTGGTCGGGGTCGCAGGACACCACCCCCCCGCAAAAACACCCGCAGCACACCTCCTTTTGCTGCGGGGCCGGGTTTGCCGCGGCCCGTCGCGGCTCGGGGCCGCGGGGACCCCACACCACGGCATGTCACGGGTAACACTTAACCCGGGGTCCTCGCCTTCTGGTTCCCGGGTCCCTGGGCGCGCGTGGACTACTGCTGGCCGGGGACGGGTGCACGCGCGCCCTCTAGGTGCGCGGCGGGCATGCCGGGGAAATTTCAAAGGGGGACCAGTGCGACGGGGTGATTGGGTTATCCACCGGGTCAACGGGGTTCCCTATTTCTAAGCCCTTTTGCCTCTTTCCGCAGGCACCTTTTTTGCCAAATCGATAGTTGGGGGGCCTTTTGTGCCTGGGAGAAGGGGAAAAAGCGTTCCTAAAGAGGTCTTGTTTCCGTTTTACTGTTGTTACATGTAACCTTCTGCCTCCGTCCCTTGGGGACCTCGATCATTGCCGGCCTGTCCTTGACCTTCATTGGCCTGTTCCACGGACTACGAGTCCTGTTCACGATTTTTGTTACCCACGCAACACCTCGGCTGCCACACGGCAAAGCAAGTCCCTCGGTAGGGGGGTGGTTTAAGCGGGGGGACCTGGGTTAGTAATCCGGCACGCAAAACAACAAGTGTCCACTTTTTCCCGCTTTGCGGGGCGGGGGCTTCTGGTGAAAAAACCGGGACCCTTACTTTAGGGATTTTTCCGTTTCCCCTGGGGGCGTGGGCTTACTTCTTCGATTGTTGGTGGGTCCAGTGGATTTCACTAACCCAAAACATATTCCCGTAAAATATAAAACAGTTTTCGATTCGGGCCATGGGGATCCCGCCAAGGTTGCCTCTACCGAGCGTTCTCCGAACTCCCACTCTTTCCCCACGTGGCTCCAACAAGCAATCTAAAGGCAAAAGATCGCCGGCAGCTCAGCGGCAAATAAACAGCTGTACCACCAACTGGTGGGGACTTTTACTATTGATGCAAGGCAGCCTCCTGGCCCACTTCACGCAGCCAGCAAATGGCGGGCCGTGGCTCATGCAGCAGCAGTCGTTCCGTGGGGGGAATTTCCGCTGGCCCTAAAAAAATAAAACATCCGCTTGGGTACCCCTTGCCGACGGGAAGTTTTGAAGGGGGAACTCTAAGGCCTGGCAGGGGGGGTTCTTCCCAGCCTAGTGTGGCTTTCTTTCCAGTGGAAAAAACTTATGGGTGTCTGGGGGGTCAGTTCCCGTCCGAAAAAGTCAAGGTGGGCCTTCGTGGGTCAGTATTCTCCTATTCGGGAAAAAGCCCTGGGGGGCCTGGTGGGCGGACGCCCACTTTGGGACCGAGAAGGGGGGGACCCTTATCACAAGCGGAGCTGGGACATTTTTTCTTGAGGGGAGTTCCGTTGGACGGGTCTTTCGAGGAGCCTGCCCGCGCCTCGGGTTGATGCTTGAAAAAAACGGCTTATATTAAAACTTATGGATAGGGGGGGGAACTTCCTCCGGGTTGGCGGGGGGACTACCGCCGCTGCATTTTCGCCATCTTAGGCCTCTGAATTTGGCGTGGAATTGGATGCCTGCCGTTGGTTTGGCGGGCCCACGTATCAAGAATGGGGCCCTCTCCAGGGGGACTGATATATCGGTGATTGGCCTCACCCACCCCGGGGGGGGGGGGAACTCTCCGGGAAACCGTAATTAAGTGAGCTCATCCATTGGGCCCAAAAAAACCGGCATAGTCAATCCGTTTTTCTCGGAGAGGGACGGGAACTGAGGCTCCGCCAGGGAAACGCGAGCCAGGGCTCAAAACCCACGGTCGGCTAACCCCGTCTTGGCGCCAGCAGGGGTTTATCCCCAGGCGTTTTCCTTTCCTCTTTGCCTCACTCCCAGGGCCACGCCGTGGAAGAGGGGACCAGGCAAGTGGGGGACAGTTACCCGGCCTGTCTTCCGCCAATGGGAGGCTTGGCCCATCGGGCGGGTGAGGAGGAGGTTGGTGTTCTCTTTTTTTACTGCGGGCAGGCCCGAAACACTTTTCCGTTAGGGGGTGGCCCCAACTTTCTTCGGCAACGGGGGGTCCGGGGGGGGAAGGGAAAACGGCAACTCAATCTAGGAAAATATTCGGGTGGGGGAGGGCGTTCCCTAGGTGTTGGAGTTATCACCCTTCTCCCACGGCTTTCATAGGCTTTGGCCCAAGCTCTGGTTACGGTACAATTTCCGGTTTAATCTCGTTCCGGGGGTGAGTTGTCGGGGCCTTCCTGGATTTCCGGAAATCGGCTGGGGGGGCTTTATGGGATGGCTTCGTTGGTTGGGGACCTAAGTATCGTCCTTCGCGGTTGGGTCCGCCTAGGGGGGGGACCAACCCTTGTTCATTTCTGCCCTGTTCAGTGGTGAAACTATTAAAGAATGTCGCCAATCCACACCGGGGGGACTGGAAAACCTGTTGGGGGTCCCTACAAAATAGGAGCCCTGCCTCAGGGGGTTAAACGGATCGCGTTTTTCGTAGGTTAACCCCGTTCTTCCTCGGGGCTGTTTTTTCTTTTAACTTGGGGCTTCCTTGGCTACAGCGTTTCCACACCCCTATTGGCTGGGATTTGGAGGGGGGACGGGTGGGAAGTTTTGCATTGGGAGGCCCGGACTTGCCTGTCTCGTTTGTCTTTCGGGGGGGCCCCCACCCCGCCGGGGGGTGCGGCCCCAGTCCTCCTTTGGTTTCCTTTCTTCCCAAGCCCACTTTTTCTGGTTTTACCGCTAACCTTTTATCTGGGGGGGGGACTTTTCCAAGATGTTTTTTTTTTTTTTCCGAGGGGGCGAGGCTTGGAAGACCTCTTTCCTATATATCTACTATCGACATTTGATATTGGCCCCAAGATAAGTGGGGGGTGACCTTGCTTTTTTACCCGGGGTGGTGACGCACAGTCCTCTACCCGGGGTTAGGTTTTACCCGCTTCTCCGTACCTGAAAACTAGCGGCGATTGTCGGGGGGGACTTATGCTTAGGGGAAGAAAGAAAAAAATCTTCGAAAAAAGGGTTTTTCAATTACCAGCCAAAATCCTTCTTCTCCGGACGGGTGCGGATTTTTCTTTTTGGTGGAGAAAGGAAAATGAATGGATCCCTGAGGGGGTACCGTGCATTGACTAATCCGGTGGTCTAAATTAAGTTCACCATTTCATGGAGAATAAAACCACGGGGTACCCCTCTTGCCGTTTAAATTTCACGAGGAACCTACGTTGGGGGGAACGCCATCCTGGGGGCCAGGTCTTTTTTTCGCTCCAAAATTTGGACTTGCGGGGGGGGCATTATAATCTTCATCCGGTAAATTTCCGGGGCAATTGGAAGGCGGGACGAGAGTGGGAAGGGGGGGTCGGGCACTTTCTATTACTCGTTTGGATGTGGCAACTTTGTGTATTCATTGGTAAATATGGCCCCTCTTCGGGCTTATGCACAACGCTTCCGGTCCGTTTCTTTCCAGGAATTTCGTCTCCAAATGGTAGGACATTTTTTCAGAGGGGACCTTTTACTCATATGACCTGGTGTAGTGGTTTACCTTAGATGGGGGGGGGATCATTTGGTTTTCTCACCCGATCTGGGGATTCCACCATGGGGTTACATGTTTGGGGCCTGGTTCCTGAGGGGGACGCCGGGCGCAGAGAAATGAGAATCCATTCTATATGCTTCAAACTGGGTAAAGAAAAAAGTTGCCGAATTTGCACCAAAGGACCAAGGGCCTTTTTCCCGTTTTCTTGGATACATTAAAATCTCTGATTAACGGGGGTCTTGCGGATGGGAACCCCACCAAACTCCCTTTCTGCCGTTCCTACAGTGGCCCCGAACCCTGTTTGGCCCTGCGGGCCTATACAACGTTTTTCCTGGGTTTTCCGCCACAATTACTTTCACCGACCAATTTTTCATCCCGCACTTTTTCAAAACCGTTGGTAGCACCAAATTGTGGGGGGGCCTTACAAAAAAACAAGGCCCAAAACCCCGAAAAAACTTGGGCCTCCCAGTGCCGAAAAGAAGGGAAGGCACATTTTCCAAGTTGAAGCAGGCAGCATTCGCCTACTCTCGCAACGGTGTATTCCCTTGGCCAGATACGAGGGGAAAACCCTTTCTTTCTGGGAAAAGGGTTGGGACGCCTCTTTCCCATAGGAGCTGGGAGCACTTTGCTTCAAACCCAAAAAGGGGCCCAAGGGCAAGGGGGGGACTCGGGGAACCTGCGGGTTTTCTTTTCGAGGGGGTAACCTTTCTCTACCAAGCAGAGAAAGAAAAAAAACTAATTTTTTTTTACCATCGGGGGGGTTCGGGGAACTTTTTATCCATTTTAAGCTTTGCCCTTGAAGGAATGGGGCGCCACCTCCTGGAGGGTTTGCTCGTTTTCCCTGTGGAAATATCTTTCACTGGGACCCCACAAAATAAAAAAAACCTCCCTTCTTATCTCCAGACAGCCACAACGTCTGAAAATCCTCGTCCAAGCGAAGAAATTGGTCTCAGTTCTTTTTGGGCCCGTTTCAAAACTACATCATCCCACTTCCGGGAGGAACCGGGCCAGAAAAGAATAACCTCAAGGCCGATTTTTGTGCTCTTTTCCCGCTTTAGCCTCGATGTTAGTGGGGAAGGGGAAGAGGCCGGGGCCCCAAAAAAACATATATTGTTTTTACGCCCTTGGGTACGTTGATTGGTTTCTGTGGCTCCCCAATAAACCTCCAAAGGGGTACCCCCAGGGTAGGGACGTTATTTGTGCGCCTGCGCTTCCGGTTTGGGGGGGGTCCTGGGGAAAAATGGGGTGTTCACTGTTTTTCCCGCATAAGCCCGGGGCACCCTGGGGGTTTTTTCGGAAAAGGTCAGGTTCGTTGATTTCCCGGTTCAACTGGGGTGGCATGGGGTCTTCGTTTTAACGATGTTTGTAAAGGAGAGGTTTTGTGGGGGCCTGCAACCTCCTGTTTTTTGCCCGCAATAAGTCCCCCACCTCGCCAAAGTAACTGCGGGGGGGGGGGCCTTACTTTCCTACCTCTTGCCAGTTTTGGGCCTAGCTGTCCCTCCTTGGATAGCCTTATTTTTTTTTGCCATGGTGGACTTCAAATAACTGACTTTACCCTCCTTTGAGTGTAATTATCGGGTCACTTTTGTGGGTAGGTCACTGGGGACCGTTTTTTGTCCAACACCATGGGGGCTCAATTTTGGTTTTTCCCCTTTTTGCGGGCCTTCCTTTTCTGCGCCTTCGGCTCGCCAAATATTTTTTTTCTTGAACACATTTTTTCCGGTTTCTGCATGGGCTCCCCTTTACACATTTGGTCTCGGGACCGGGGGGAGTCCAGGTTCGTCTCGAGAAATTTTGGGCGAGGGGCCTCTGCTCGCTACTTGCAAGTGGGGATTTCTGGGGACTTCTTTTTTCCTCTGGCGGTAACCCCACCCACAATCCAATGGGGCATAGTGGAGGAAGGGGTTGTATCAGGGTCCTAGGTTTAACTTATCTCCGGCCACTTCACTTCGGCCAAAACAAAGGATGATTGGGGTCCCAGGTTTTTCTGCTACCTTTTGGGCGGGAAAATTTTTGTATATTTTTTCCCTGGGGGGACTCTGATTCCCGCTGGGGGGGCATGCCCCCTTCTCCATTATCTTTAGGGGGTCGGGCATCCCCGCCCCCACCCCTTCCCAACTTGCCCTCTTGCCTTTCCTCAGTCCCTTGGCTGTGGGTGGGGGTCAGTCTTGGGTCTCGTGTGGGGAACCTATCCCACGTCTGGAGGGAAGTGAGCGCCAGGTTCCCGCTTCAGGGCCTCGGGGCCCCAGTATTGAAGTACCCAAGCGGACAAAAAAAAAAAGAGTAAGGGGGGAACCCCCTTCCTTCCTTTGTCCCAGGGGGGGATAAGGTGTGGCTGTCTGCCCAAAATTTTTATATCCCATTTTTTAATAAAAATTTTTCCCAAGCTAACAAAGGGGCTGGGTTTCCCCGTTTTTTTAGGTCCCTTTTGAAGTCTGAGCGCGCATTAATTCCTGTGGGCCGGCCTTCATGATCCGGCTCCCTCTGGACCATGCGGCATTCCCAACCAAAAAAATCTCCTTCACCATGTCTCCCTTACTGAAAAAAAAAAAGAACGGGGGTCACCCATAAGCAGCTTCTCTTTGTGGGGGGGTTCCGTGGTTGCCCCCCCGGTCTCCCCGTAGTGGGATTACACCCAATTAATTTTTTTATGCCGTTCTTCAAAAGAGATTTTGGCCCACTAAGATGTTAGGGGGGAGGAACAGGATTTTTTTTTTTTTTGGGTGGGGAACTGGGAAAGGGGTTTTGGGGGTCCAGAGGGAAAAAGGGGGGTTTCGTTGGGAGGCCAGAGGGAAAAACAATCCTGGTTTAGGGGGTCTCTTGTTCTAAGGGTTTTTGCGGGCCAGGGGAAAAAAGAGGGGGGGAGAGGGGCCTAAGGGGGGGGGGGGGTTTTTTATGTTTTACGGGGGTTTGTTCCCCAGCGGGGGGGGGGGACCCTCGTGTGTTCGGGTCGCCCAGGACCCACCCAGCAACGCCCGCAAGGGGCAACCTCCTGCTGCGGCCGGTGACAGCGGGCTCCGACGCTCGGGGGGGGCCGCGGTACACCCCCGGGGGCCATGTTCACGGGGGAAACACCTTATACCGTTCCACGCTTCCTGGTACCCGTACTGGCGCGCGGGCTCTGGCTTGCCGGGGGCTGGGTTTTGCCCACGCGCGCCCCTCTAGTGGGCGCCGCGGCCCTGCCGGGGGGAAATTTTAAAAGGGGACAGTGACGCCGGTGATTGGGTTTCACCGGGGCCCACGGTTTTTCCCTATTTTTAAGCCCTGCCTCTTTCCCCAGCAACCTTTGCCGAATTCGGGATTTAGTGCCTTTGTGCCTTGGAGAGGAAATATAGCGTTCCTAAGGAGTCTTGTTTCCGTTTACTGTATGTTTTACCCGTTCTTTCATTTTTTGCCTCCGTTCCCTTGGGACCACGAAAATACCAGTGGCGACTGTTTCCTGACCTTCTGCCATGTCACCGGACTTTTAACGGGAGGCCTGCTTCCACAGATTTTCTGTTACCACGGCCAACACCTCGGGCTGCCACCGCAAGCCCAAGTCAACGATCAGGGGTAGCGGGGGGGACCCTGGTTAGTAATCGCCGGCTGGCAAGTCCCATTTCCCGCTTTGCGGCGGGCTCTGGTGGAAAAAACCGGGGTGGGGGGGGGGGAACCTATTACTTAGGGGACTCCGTTTTTCCCCTGGGGCGTTGGCTTAATTTTCCCATCGCCTTGTGGTGGGTTCACAGTGGATCCACTTACCCCCCATTCCGTAACAAAGAAGAAGTTTTCCTCCACGTTACTCGGTTCCTTCCTGGATCTTCTCTTTCTTCAAAATTTCTGACTTTTTAATGTGCCCCCTAAGCGGGGCCTTCAAATAAAAAAGCCAACCACGTACACCTCCCCTTTTTTGCCCTCCTTTGTCATCCAACCTTGGGGGGGAACCACTCTTCTTGCGGGATTTGTTCTCTGGTCTGCACCGGACACAGTCACGGGGCCCCCCGCTCTTGCTCCCCTGGAGGGGGCCCCCCGGGCTGCGGTCACCACCTCGGGTTCCCGACGGGGCTTCAAACCAGAGGGGAGACACTTTGCAATACAAAAGGACCGGAAAAAACCCACCCCAAAGCATCAACCCCAACCGGTGGAACCCCCCCACCAAAATACAACCCGCTCCTGAACTTTCCAAATCACCTCGTCCAACAAAACAAATCCCGGCAACGGGCCGTCCCTCTTTAAAAAAAACACTAAGCCTCGGCTGGCGATCCCCCCAGTTTCCTCACGAACGCGCCCCCCCCAAGGGGGGGACCCACTACCGACCTCCCCCCCTTGCGATTTAAAAATGGTGGAAACGTACATGAAAAAGGGGGGAATTTACTCCCAGGCTGGGGGACCCCACACCCGCTACCCCGGAATCTGGTCGCGTTCGCCAAAAAAACCCCCGACATCGACATGGCCCCGGGTCAAGGCCTTCAGCACCCAAAAAGGGGGAGGCCGACCGGCGCAAGCCGGGGAAGGGCAGGCCCCGCCCGCCGGAAGGGGAACCTGCAAAATTGGGAAGTGCGGGGGGGCCAAACCGCCGTCGCCCGTCAACCTCCTGCCGCCCCTCTCCACCCCCGGGGGAAGCCCCCCCGTCGTTGAAGCTCTGCCGCCCCCTGGTGGCCCCCCCCGACCGGTACTTCGCCAGGCGGGGCCACCGCCCCACAGCCCGAATTGAAGAAAAAGGGGGGCAGGGGGGCCGCTCGCGCCCCAGACCGGGCCCCGACCACCGCTTCCGTGGGCCCCCGCCGGATATAGATTCTCCCCAGCCCGGGCGGGGCCCCCCCAAGATTGGAGCCTCCCCACCCGGCCTGAAGGGTCCCCCAGAAGGGCTCCGCTGGCGCGGGACCCCTGGGGGTGTATTCCGGCCTCAGCCGTGGGGGGGGGAGCCCGGGGCCCCTGCGGCCCAGCCGCTCCCCCCAATCCCGCCGGAGTCACCGCAGCCCTGCGGCCGCCCGCACTCCCCCGGGAGGGGCCGGCCGCTCCTCAACTCCTAAGCCAAAATTTGCCCCCCCTTTGTAGTTGCCTCGGGGGCTCCCTAAGTACAGCCTGCACATGGCCCGTCCAGGGCGCCGGGGGAGGGGTCCCCGGGGCCCCGCCCACAAAAATAACGCCTGCGTTTTGCAACCAGGGGCCCCCTGGGTTGTGCTGGGCCCAGGACTCTATTCTCCGCGACATCCCGGGACGATGCCGTCGGACGGGTGTCCTGCACAGCTGGGTTGGCGGCAAGTGCCGCAGGGCCGGAAGGGGGGGGTATTAAATAACAAACCTTCATCCTTCCGTCAGCCCCCGCTTTCCGGCCGCACGTACACGCGGCTTCAGCCGCGCCCCCCCCGGCCGTGCGCGCCCCCCCCCTGCAGTGCTTAAAAAACATGCCTTGTGTATGAAGTGCTTTCTGATTTTATTCACAAAATGTGGTTTTTTTATACCCTTTTGCAAATGAGTAGATAAGGAGTCATAATGTGCTGGTGTTGAGGGTCTTTTGGCACGTCTTACTATGGGACCACTCCTTTACAGTTTCGGAAATGTTTTGAACACGGGTTTTAACTTTGACTAGGGCCATTTGGATTAAGGCGATCTATACCAAAAATATACAGGCAGATTTTGGGTTTTAAACATTAAAACAAAAGGGTTTCATACAGTTTTTTACTTTCTTTTATTTTTAAAAGGGGATTTTGCCTTTTATTTTTTGAAATTTTAAATTTTTTGTATAGGGTGAGTTTTTATAAAACAAATTTACTTTAAAAAAAATAGGGGGGGGACCCCCAAAACCCCACCCCCATATATATCCCCTTTTTTTTCCCAAACCCCAAAAAACGGGTACCCAAGGGAAAAAAACTCACAGCAAAAAAATGTTTTTTGGGGGGACAAAAAGTGGGGCCACCCCAAAGGGGGGGGGCCAAAAAAGTGGGGGCCCCCCCAAAAAGTGTAAAATTTAAAAAGGGTTAGTCAGTGCCCGGTTTTTATAAAAAGGGGAAGGGAACTCCCCAGCATCAATGTCTAGGGGGGGAACAAAAATTTGGGGGGAACACCCCTAAGGGGAAAGGGGACCCCTCGGGGGAACAACTTTGGGGGATCGGGGAACCCCCCTTTGGGGAAATGTTCACAGGGAAAATTTGGGTGTATCTGATTTTTGAGTCCGGGGTTGGATCCAAAAAAAATTTTGCTCCAAAAAGGGCCTGAAAGGTTTTCGGGATAACCGTTTTTGGGGCCCCGCCAGGATCGACTTTTTTAGTAAAAAAAAATTTAGGGCCCCCTGTTTGCGTCCCCAATTTTTGGGAAAACAAACCCCCAAAAAAACACGATGGACGCTTTGGGAGTTCTTGTGTGGAAAAGGTCGATGGGGGTTTAAATGCTATTTTGTTAGTTTGCTTTTTGGGGCCCAAAAACGATAGTTTCCAAAAAAAACACGGTCTGAAAAAAAGGGGGCCCAACCCCAACGGGTTGAAAAAAATATCCTTGGGGACGGTTCCCCCCCCCATTGTTTTGGTTTTTGAGTTTTTTTGGGGAGGACTTTGGGCCCCATTTCCCTGTTTAAAAAACCGGGGCAGGGGGGGGACTATATTTTATAAAAAGGTATTTTTTAATTTTGGCGGCCCCCTTGAAAAGATAAAATTTAAAAATTAATAAAAAAAAAAATTTTTGGAGGGGTGTCCGGGGATTTTGGGGGGGAGATGCTGAAATTAAAAAATTGTGGGGGGTTTTTCCGGGGAATTTCTGAAATTTTAATGGGGGGGGTTTTCGGGGGGGAACTTCTGGGGGGATGTGTTTTAAAAATTGTGGGGGGGTTTTTAGGGGGAACCTTTTTTAGGAGATGCTGAATAAAAATGTGAGGGGTGTTTTTCCTTTTTTTTTCGGGGGAAGTGTTTTTTTTTTATTTAAATTTGGGGGGGGGGGTCCGGGATTTTTGGGGGGGAGGGTTTTTTATTTAATGTGAGGGGTTTTTCTGGGGCTTTGGGAGATGCTGTTTTAAAAGTGAGGGGGGGTCCTGACTTTGGGGGTATGTATATAATGTGAGAGGTGTCCTGACATCTGGGAGATACAGTTATAATGTGGGGGTGTCCGTTTTGGGAGAAAGCTGTTATAAAAGTGAGGGGTTGTCCTGACTTCTGGGAGATGCTGTATATAATGTGAGGGTTGTTATCTGACTTCTGAATATAATGTGAGTGTTTCCTACCTTCTGGAGATGCTGTATAATAATGTGAGGGTTCTGTCCTGAAACTTCTCGAGATGCTGTATATAATGTGAGGGTGTTCTGAGCTTCTGTATATAATTGTTAGTGGTTCCTTACTTTTGTGAATACTGTTATAATAATGTGACCGGGTGTCCTGCCTTCTGGGAGATGCTGGATATATTGTGAAGGTGTCCTGACTTCGGGAGATGCTGTATAGAATTTGAGGGTGTCCTGACTTCTGGAGATGCTTGTATATAATGTGAGGGGTGTCTGACTTCTGTATATAATGTGAGGGGTGTTGTCCAGACTTCTGTATATAATGTGAGAGGTTTCCTGACTTCCTGGGAGATGCAGTATATAATGTAGAGGGTGGGATCTGACTTCTGTATATAATGTGAGGGGTGTTCTGACTTCTGGGAGAGCTGTTATAATGTGAGGGTGTCCTACTTCTGGGAAGTTGCTGTATATAATGTGAGGGTGTCCTGACTTTCTGGGAGATGCTGTAATAAAATTGAGGGTGGTCCTGAACTTCTGGGAGATGCAGTAATAATGTGAGGGGTGTTCTGACTTCTGTATATAATGTGAGTGGTTTCCTGACTTCTGGGAGATGCTGTATATAATATGAGGGTTGTCCTGACTTCTGGGAGATGCTGTATATAATGTGAGGGGTGTTCTGACTTCTGTATATAATCTGAGGGGTGTCCTTACTTTTGTAAGATACTGTATCTTCATAGACCTTTACGAGCCACTGTCCTGCTGCTTATCTGTAATGAAGTGTGGGGGGCTTAGAAGCCCCATCTTGATTATAGGTTGGGTGTATAATGCCCCTAATTCCGCCCGTACATTATGTGAGATTTGTGGGCCCCCGCGGGTTAAACCCAGAGAGGCAAAGTCCAGAAGTTTTAGGGTGGATCCCCAGAATCAACTCCTCTGCTGGGTTAGGGCACCACAGTGTGACACTGCCTGCGGTCATGTGACCAGCGGAGGTCCTTCCTGCAGAAGCTGCTGAGATCAGCTCTGCAGTGACTCCAAGGGGAGTATCTCCACCATAACTGGGGATAATTTATCAGCTACAGGGGAATCAGAAAAAAAATTGTAAAAATGTGCCCTTAGGTCCTTTTTCTTCATCTATTGATGGGGGGGGGGCACAATATATCAAATAAAAAAAACAAAAAAAGAAATAAAAATAACTGACAGCCAAACCGAGTTTTTTGCCCCCCAAAGAGGACCCAACCTTTGTATATATATGTTTACTCTCCTAAGGGAAAAGTGACACGATTATAAAGCTGATTTTGCTGTTAGAAAAATAAATAAATTAGTTTAAAAATGTGAAAAGTACATTATTATTGTTTCCCCAAAAATCTAATATAAAAAATAGGAGTAAAGTCTACGAAAAAGATGGAAAACTTGCAAGGAAACCTGATAGCATTCAAACCCGTATGTACTAAGGAAGATATGGGAGTAAAGAGGGGGCGGTCAGGGACTATTTACCATGAGATTTAGCTTAGAAACAGCGCAACTGGCACGGAGACAGATGAGGCACAAACTCCCCCAGTTCATCCCTCGTCCTTACCCTGTAGTCAATGGTTAGTACAACCCTCCCTCCCCGCCTGCTGTGTCACACCTGCTGGATACAATGGCTTCTATTATCAGGCGGCGGCGGCGGCCGCGGGACCAGTTCAGAGATCGTCAGATTTGTGATTCTTACTCAAGATTTAACGAGAAAGCAAATAAAATAATAATAAAAAATCCCTTCAAGTGACTGCGAGAAGGAAACAGGAGAGATAACAACATGAAGGCACCGTGTTCCAGGTGGCTCGGAGCCAAAGAGAATTCCTGATTACAGAGCATTTTATGTTCTGCAGAAGTTTATCAATTGTTTCGTGTTTATCAGTTACATTATTGAAGGTCAGGAAGGTTCTTCCAATGAATTATGGTTCAAAGAAGGGGCGACCTCACCTGCAGGCGATACAAAGCGAGAGAGCAAGAAAGTCCGCCACCCCCCCCACCTCCCGCTCCGAGGGGCGAATCTGCAGCAGCCAGGGTCACACGGAGAGACGGAAGCCTGAGGAAGTGTGGAAATGTCTTACAAAGTGGGAAAAATCCAGCAGGACTGATAAAAACTCAATGAATTTGTGTGTGCCATTTTTTTTTACTTGGTGCCGACCAGTTCTAGATAGATATAGAGGAGTGTGTAATACAGCAGTATGAGTGCAGGTGTAATGCACCAAACATTTGTAGGGCAGTTTCACACCATTAAGATGTGTGGTCGGGCGCACTTGGTGCCAGGTTTGGCCGTAGCCCGTTCATATATCTATAGAATCGGCAATTTATGGAAAAAGAATGGAGAAGGTGAGTTCATAGACGTTGACATCAATGTTTATCCCATATTCAACAAAAAAAAAAAAGTCATAAATCAACTCTTAGGCTCTGTCTACACTGCAGTGGACAAAAAACGACCTGAAGACGAATTACTAAACACGTTCATGAAACTGAGTTTTCTGTCCACTGCCTGTCAAAAGCAGCTGAAAAAACGGCCGTTTTTTGATGCGTTTTTCGTTTTTTGGAGCGTTTTTTTGAAGCGTTTTTTTGAAACGTCTTTGCTCTGCTTTTTAATGTATGCACAAATTAAGCCTTTGGATGTAAGCTCCCAACCTACAGGTGGAGGTTAACATTTTAAAGTAGTCACTTCCTTTAGATCACTGCAGCCATTGTGAGCACATTGTCCTTTGTGTGTTGCTGTGTGCTACTGCTTTATTAAATTTTGCACCAGATTCTTGCACCAAAATCCACAAAAACCCACATTATCTTTACATACAGCAAGATAACTATATAAGCGTCAAACTCTGTAAAGAAAAGGATTTTAGGGGCCCAAACTCCCAAAAAAAACGCATTATTGCGGCAAATTCCGTAAAAAAATATTTTTTAGTGTCAGAAGCGGATCAGTTTATTAGCGCCAAAATTTTTTAAAGATATTGAACTAAGCCCCCAAACCCGTCAAAAATCGGATTCTGGCGCCGAAATCCGTAAAAAATTTATTTATTTGCGTCAAAAGCTAGATCACTTTATTAGCGGCAAAATCTGTAAAGATACGGATTTTTGCCCCAAAAGCCATAAAAAATGGATTATTGCGCCAAAATCCGAAAAAAAAAAAGTATTTTGGCGTCAGAAGCGAGATAACGTTATTAGCGCCAAAATCAGTAAAAAAAATTATTTTTTGTGTCAAAAAAACGTAAAAAAAACTGATTTTTTGCGCCAAAATCCGTAAAAAACGTTTTTTTTGGCGTCAGAAGTAAGATTATGTTAGTAGCGCCAAAATCAGTAAAAAAAAAATATTTTAGTGTAAAAAACGTAAAAAAACGTATTTTTGCACCAAAATCCGTAAAAAAACCGTATTTTTAATGTCAGAGGCGAGGTAACATTATTGGCGTAAAAATCTGTAAAATTATTTTAGTGCCCAAAAACGTAAAAAAAAACTGATTTTTGCGCCAAAATGCGTTAAAAAACATATTTTTGCCGTCAAAAAGCGAGGAAAACGTTATTAGGGGCCAAAATCAGTAAAAAAAAATTTTTAGTGTCAAAAAACGTATAAAAAAAAACGTATTTTTGCACCAAAATCCGTAAAAAAAAACTTATTTTTAGCGTCAGAGGCGAGATAAAGTTATTGGCGCTAAAATCTGTAAAAAAAATTATTTTAGTGCCAAAAAAACGGATTTTTGCGCCAAAATGCGTAAAAAACGTATTTTTGGCGTCAGAAGCGAGATAACGTTATTAGCGCCAAAATCGTTAAAAAAATTATTTTAGTGTCAAAAAACGTAAAAAAACGGATTCTTGCGCCAAAATCCGTAAAAACGTATTTTTAGCGTCAGAGGCGAGATAACGTTATTGGTGCTAAATCTGTAAAAAAATTTATTTTAGTGCCAAAAAACGTAAAAAAAAAAATAGATTTTTGCGCCAAATGCGTAAAAAAATGTATTTTTGCCGTCGAAGCGAAAATAACGTTATTAGCGCCAAAAAACAGTTAAAAAAATTATTTTAGTGCAAAAAAAAGTAAAAAAACGGGATTCTTGCGCCAAAATCCGTTAAAAAAACATATTTTTGGCGTCAGAAGCGAGGGTAACGTTATTAGCGCCAAAATCTGTAAAAAAAATTATTTTAGTGTCAAAAAACGTTAAAAAAAAAAACTTATTTTTGCGCCAAAAATCCGAAAAAAAAAAAAAAAGTAAATTTTTTGGCGTCAGATGCGAGATAACGTTTATTGGCGCCAAAATCTGTAAAAAAAATTATTTTAGTGCCCAAAAATGTAAAAAAAGGGGTTCTTGCGCCAAAAATCCGTAAAAAAACGTATTTTTGGCAGTCAGCGGCGAGGGGAAGCAGCGTTATTAGCGCCAAATCTGTAAAAAAAAATTATTTTAGTGCCCAAAAAATGTAAAAAAAACGGATTCTTGCACCAAAATCGTAAAAAATGATCCTGGCGCCAAAAAACCGTAAAAAGGTATTTTCATCATCAAATAGCAAGATAACTTTATTAGCACCAAAAAATGTTTAGAAAAGGAGGTTTAGCATCAAAATCTGTAAAAAAAAAACAGATTCTGACGCCAAAATCTGTTAAATAACGTATTTTTAGCGAAAAAAATATGAATTGCACAAAAATCCCTTAGCGACCAAAGCATGATTTTTATTAAAAAGGTACAAAAAAGGACACATCAGACCCTTGTTGCAAATTGATAAGATTTTAACCCTTTTTTACACCCACTATAGGTGGGACTTGGGTCTCCTGGGAGAGTTTTCATTGAAAAATCGCGGCAAAAAACGCAGCGAAAACGCGCCATAAAACGCGCCAAAAGACGTTCGCCGCTTTCCATAGACTCCTGTAGTAAATTTTCTGCTCTGGCGTTTTTTAGAACATGTTGCAAAATACGACCAGTGAAAAAAACGAGCAGAAAAAAGCAGCTCAGTGTAGACAGCGGGAGGGTTTTACAATAGAGTCTATGGGAGATGATTACAGGCGTTTTTTTCAGCGTTTTTAGAAAACGAAAAACACTGAAAAAAACGGACTTTTTTCTGTGCAGTGTAGACAGAGCCTAAGAAAAGCAAAAGCTCCCTGACGAGTTTCATGGCCTCGTCTCAGTCGTAGCCGCACGAAAGCAGATTTCGTTAGTATGAACACATCTACAATCATCAACTGTCAGCAACATGAAAAACCATGAAAAATCACAGACAAAAAGTTCTGTATAAGGCCAACTCCATAAAGCTTGGGCGCTGTGCAAAATGTGCAGAAAACTAGAAGCAATGATGTGGAAATCTCTTCCCGCCACATTTTATCCCCAACAGAACAGAGAGCACAGATCAGAAGGTGAATGTTACACATTTCTCTGCGTCACTTGTGAAATTGATGGCAGCGACTCATCTCAGTTATAAGACTCGGGTTTATTCAAACAACCAGCAGAGCAAGAATAGATAATCACAATATACATGGTAGATCCCATAACAGGAGATACATGGATACATTGTTACAAGAAGAGGAATAAAACATAAGCTACATCATCACAATATACATGGTAGATCCCATAACAGGAAATGCATGGATACATTGTACCAATGAGAGAGCTAAAACATAAGCTACAAACATTTACAAAATATACATGGAAGACTCCCATAACAAAGGGGATACATGGATACATTGTAACAATGGGGAGAGCTAAAACATAAGCTACATCATCAAAATATACAGGTAGACCCCATAACGGAGATAATGGATACTTGTTAAAAAAAAAGGGAATAAAACAAACTACATCATCCAATAAACATGGTGGATCCATAAAGGAGATACTGGTAATTGTTAAAATGAGGGAAAAAAACATAAGCTCATCATCAAATATAGTGGTAACCCCCAAAAGGGATAATAAAAACTTGAAAATGAGAGAGCTAAAGCATAAGCTAATCTCCAATATACAGGTAGCCCCAAAACAGGAAAGCATGGATACATTAAAACAATGGGAGCTAAAACATAAGCTACATCATCAAAATTTTAAAAATGGTAGTTTTCCCAAAACAGGAATACATGGAACATTGTAACAATGAGGAGCTAAAACAAGCTACTAAACACAATATACGGGTAGACCCCATAACAGGAGTAAGGGATACATTGTTACAAGAAGAGGAAAAAAAAATAAGCTACCATCACAATAACATGGTAGTTCCCAAACGGGAAAAATGCGGGAAAATTTTTGTTCAAAAGAGGAAAAAAAACTTAAGCTCATCATAACAAAAAACAGGGTAGACCCTAACAGGAAATGCGGGATACATTGTTACAAAAGAGGATAAAACTAAGTACATCATCACAATATAAGGTTTAAAACCCCTAACGGAAAAAAAAAAAATTGGTAATTGTAACAATAAAGGAGCTAAAAATAAGTACATATCACAATTAATGGTAGATCCCATAACAGGAAATGCAGGTACATTGTAAAAAGAGAAAAAAATATAAAAACAAAAGCATCAAAAAAGATATTTGATAGCCCAAAAAGGAATAGGGGAACATGAATACTTGTAACAACAAGAGGAAAAAAAAAAATTAACAAGCTGAAATCTCAAATTCAGGAGACCCCAAAAATGGAACTAAGGGACTGGATACATTGTAATAACAAGAGGAATAGAATATGAAAGCTACAGCATATAATTTAAAAAGGAAGACCCTAATGGGAATAGGGGGCTTGAACATTGTGAAAATGAAGTGGACACATAAACTACTTCATCACAATATACTTGGTAGATCCCCTAAGTTGAACGGGTGTCAACTGCAGCCCTCCAGCTTTGGGAAACTACAACTCCCATCATGCATTTATATAATCTATAACAGTGGGCATGATTGGAGTTGTAGTTTCCCAACAGCTGTAGGGCTGCAGTTTGACACCCCTGCGTGACAGGAAATGTAAGGATACATTGTAACAACAAGAGGAATAATACATAACCAGTGACACCACCATAATGTAACAAGCTTCACCCTCACATTACACATAGCAGACCCCTTCCCATAAACATGGATACGATGTATGAACAAGAGGAATACAACATAACAAGCTAAAGCATCACAATGTACACAGCAGATCCTCCCAACAGGAAATACATAGATACATCGTAACAACCAGAAGAATGAAATGTAACAAGCTGCGGCCTCATAATATACAAGGTAGACTCCAAACAGAAAATATATGGATACATTGTCACAACAAGAGAAATGAAACATAAGCTGCAGCAGCACAATATACATGGTAGATACCCTAAGGAAATAGATGGATACATTGTAATAAGAAGCGGAATAAAACATTACAATCTACACCATTACAGTATACATGATAGACCCCTAACAGGAAATACATTGATACATTGTAATAAGAAGAGGAATAAAACATTACAATCTACACCATTACAGTATACATGATAGACCCCTAACAGGAAATACATTGATACATTGTAATAGAAGCGGAATAAAACATTACAATCTACACCATTACAGTATACATGATAGACCCCTAACAGGAAAATAAATTGATAAATTGTAATAAGAAGATGAATAAAACATTACAATCCACACCATTACAGTATACATGATAGACCCCTAACAGGAAATACATTGATACATTGTAATAGAAGCAGAATAAAACATTACAATCTACACCATTACAGTATACATGATAGACCCCTAACAGGAAATACATTGATACATTGTAATAAGAAGAGGAATTTAAAAAATTAAAATCTACACCATACAGTATACATGATAGACCCCTAACAGGAAATACATTGAAACATTGTAATAAGAAGAGGAATACAACTTACAATCTACACCATTACAGTATTCATGATAGACCCCTACAGGAAATTTCATTGATCATTGTATAGAAGCAGAATAAAACATTACAAAATCTACACATTACAGTATACATGATAGACCCCTAACAGGAAATACATTGATATTTTGTAATACGAAGAGGAATAAAACATTACAATCTACACCATTACAGTATACATGGTTGACCCCTAAACAGGAAAATACATTGATACATTGTAATAGAGCAGAATAAAACATTACAATCTACACCATTAAGTATACATTATAGACCCCTAACAGGAAATACAAATTTATACATTGTAATAAGAACGAAATAAAACATTACAATCTACAAAACCCTTACAGTATACATGATAGAAACCCCCAAACAGGAAATACATTGATACATTGTAATAGAAGCACATAAAACATTAAAAATCTACACCATTACAGTATACATGATAGACCCTAACAGGAAATACATTGATACATTGTAATAAGAAGAGGAATAAAACATTACAATCCACACCATACAGTATACATGGTTGACCCCTAACAGGAAATACATGGTTACATTTTAATAAGAAGAGGAAAAAACATTACAATCTACACCATTACAGTTACATGAATAGACCCCTAACGGGAAATACATTGATTTTTTGAAATACAAAGAGGAAAAAAACTTCAATTCCAACCTTACAGTTACATGGTAGACCCTAACGGGAAATAATGGTTAATTGAATAAGAAGAAATAAAAAAATTACAATTCACCATTCAGTATAATGATAACCCAAAAGGGAAAATAAATTGATCATTGAAAATAGAAGGGGAATAAAAATTACAATCAAACCATTACTTTACCTTACATTTAGATCCCCAATAGGAAATAGGGGAGCTGAATACATTGTAAAAAAAAACATAAGAAAAATTTTAAGAAAGTTGGCTTCCCCCTTTGGGGGACAGTTTATATCATTACATGGGAACCTTTTTTTAAAAATTGCTAAAAACACCTGTGCTGGAGCAAATTTTCGGGCCTTCACTTCCGCCCAATACATTGCAATATTATAAAGTAAATCACCCCTTGAGTATGTAGAATTTCAGCAATTTTATTCAGCGCTGCAACCCTTTTAAGAATAGAGTAATGGATACCCCTGGTAGGAGATCAAATAACCGCAAGTGAATAAATTCTTCATCTTTCTTTTAGAATTAAAGTACGTTTTTAAGGCCGAAATTTTTGGGCCAAAAAATAAATTGTTGAAGTTTGTTAATAACTCAAGGAGGGATTTACTTTATATATATATTGAAAACCCATTGGTGACCCCATAAATTGGAAAAAGAAAGTTTCCCGCATAATCCCAGGGCCCCCAGTACAAAAAGGCGCCTCCAGCTCCCCATTTTTTTAGGGGAAAAAAATGCAAATTTATACTAAAAGTAGCACATAAGCATATTAGTTGTATTGGCCAAAATTTGTAACATCAAAACCCCCATCCCAAAGGGTCCTCATTGCCTTGGAGTCACTAAATAGCTTTACCAGCAATGGAAAGAAAAATTCACGAAAAAAGGGGGAAACTATTCATAGAAATCACATAATAAAGGGCCAAGTTCTGCTATAGGGGAAGGTAAAAATTTCCTTTCCCAGCAGGAGGAAATTAAGGGAGAAGCTCCCAAAGGTCCAGTATTCTTAGGGCATGTTCACACAATGGATTGGTGCGGGTTGGTTCCCGCGGCCAAACCCGCCTAACCTACCGCAAAACCGCATCCCCTGCGCGGGATTGCGGCGCTGGGCTGGGTGTGGTCGGGGCGCAAGTGGGGCTTTGTTTGGGGGGGCTTGGGGCCCGGGGTTTGCCTCCATGCAAATAAGTGGCCCCGGGGGAAAATCAGCCCCCAGCCGCGGCCCAGCCGCGCACCCCCCCGGGGCGAGCCTCGGCGACACCCGGGGCCCGCCCGGGCCCGTGAGGACTCCCTATCAAAAATTTTGACAGGGAGTTCTAAAACGCGCTAAGGCCGCGGCCCCAAATCAGCGGCCAAACCCTG
The DNA here is from genome assembly GCA_025379985.1 of Phyllomedusa bahiana. Classification (NCBI taxonomy): domain Eukaryota; kingdom Metazoa; phylum Chordata; class Amphibia; order Anura; family Hylidae; genus Phyllomedusa; species Phyllomedusa bahiana. Next base: position 3,514 of record JAODAL010034831.1, on the reverse strand, counting down.
GGGTTTTGAACAGTAACGGTTTCCCTGGAAACCTGTTACAAAACTGGGAGGTGTTCAAATCCTCGTGTGAACAGGACTTATAAAAAAGGGCTTGGCCCTGTCTGACCCCTGGGACTGCTGGGGTCCAAATAGCCCCATCAGGGGCGGTCAGCAGTATTTGCTTTGGAAAGGGCAGTAAGGTTTTTCTCACAGGTGATTTGGACACAGATTTTTTGAGGTCTAAATTCGTTCAAAAACTCTAAAAAAACCCCTCAATGCAGCAGTTTTCGCGAGGATTGGACGAGGTTTTTTGAACGGTTTTCCATCTCGTTTTTTCAACGCGTTTTATTTTTTATAAATTCTGATCTTTTAAAATCATATTATATACATTTCATTAGTTTTTGTGTAGTACTTTTGTAAACAGCTGAATATAAATACTTTTAATATATATTATTATCAGAGGGGGAAATAATATTTAACCCCTCGGATTTGGGGTTAAGTTTCCCCTGACAAGGTTTTTGAACAGGTTAATTTTAGGGGGCGGTTAAATTGCAACATTGAGAATAAAATTCCAAAATAAAACCCAGAAAATCCCATTGTATAAATGATAGAAAAGATTTGCATTTTGCATGAGAAATAAGTATTTCGATCCCTCGGCAAACAATTTTATGTGGTGGGGAAAACCCTTTTTTGGAGCAGTCAGAGGTTTTTGTAGTTTATGAGAGGTTTGCGCACATGTCAGGAGGAATTTTGTCCATTTTTTCGATCATCTAAATCATTAAGATTTTGGGGCTGTCGTTGGCGACTCGACCTTCAATCCCTCCATAAGTTTTCTATGGGATGAAGGTTGGAGACTGGCTCGGCCACTCCTGCCTTAATTGTTTTTTTTGAGCCGTCCTTTGTTGCCTTGGGTGTATGTTTTGGGTCATTTTCTTGCGGAAGACCCAGCCTGCCCTTTCTAATATCCCGTGGGAGGGAAGGAGGTTGTCACTCAGGATTTTCGGTCCCTGGCTCCATCCCCTTCTCCCATTGATGCAGTGAAGGAGTCTTGCCCTAAGGAGGAAACACCCCCAAAAAATCATGTTTGCCCTCAGGCTGACGTGGGGGCGGGTTTTTTGGGTATAGCAGCATTTCTCTTCTCCAAACACTGTGAGTTGAGTTAATGCCAAAAAGCTCAAGTTTGTCGTCTGAGCAAAACCCCCTTCTCCCAAACCTCCCCGAATCTCCAGGTGTTCTTTTGGGAAAATTCAGGGGCCTGCACATGCGCCTTCTTGAGAGGGGGACCTTGCAGGGACTGCAGGATTTTTAGTGTTCCCAATGGTTTTTTTGGTGGACTTGGTCCCCGCTGTTGATATCATTAACAAGTTCCCTGTGTTTTTTTAGGTGATCTCTCACCTTCTTCATGATAGGGTCCCCCCCGAGGTGAGATTTTTTTCAGGGCCCCGATCGATGGGATGAAAATTTATGATTTTTTTCCTTTTCTTACTATGTACCAAAAAGTTGTTCCTTTCACCCCGGGTCTTATGGTTTTGTAGCCCCTTCCAGCTTTTGTCGGTTTGTTTTGTACCCGACACCTTAGCAAGCTCTTTGTTTTTGCCCCCTGTTGTAGGGTTAGAGTCTGACTGGTTTTGTGGACAGGAGGTTTTATAAAGGTGACTATTAAGAAGGTCTGTAATGCAGGGAACGAGGGGATTAGGATTAATGGTTTAGGAGCCAGAAAATTTAATGGTTGGTGGGGGGCAAATATTTTTTTTTCTCAAAAAATGCAAATAAATTTATATTTTTGGGAGCAATGGATTTTCTGGATTTTATTTTGGATATTTATTCTCAATGTTACAATTACCTTCCCCCCAAAATTTTGACTGTTTTCTTTGTCAGTGGGGAAATTTTCACCATAGCAGGGGGGTCAAAAATTTTTTTTCCTTTTTTGTGGGTTTTATATATTAATATTTATTATTAATTTTTATATATAAATTAATTTTATTTTTTTATATCCAAAATGGCTCCCCCATGACAAAAAACGGGGGATTGAAAAAAATGTTGCTCCCAAATAAAGATGATGAGGCTGTAAAAAGATTGCCACAGTTTTTGTATAATGGGGTGTATATCTTTGGTAATGTGTGTAAATTTTTGTGGGCAATTATGTATATGTATGTGTGTGTTTATGTGTTGTATAAAGGCTCAAGGGCTGTTATAGTTAAAATACGTGTAAAACCCAAAGGGGGCCCCCGCCTTGGGGAATTAAGCCCAGTTGTATGTCCGTGGCCCCAGGGTACTGACACTTGGATTTTTAGAATGCTGCTTTAAGCTCTAATCCAGGCTGGGTTTTTTGGAGTGGCCAAGTTATAGTGGGGGACCACTGCCACGTTCCAGGTGAAACTGGTATCAGCCCCCAAAAAGGGTAACATGTGGTCTGGAAGGAGGTTGTTGTGTGGGGTTTTTGGGGAAGGGGAAAGGAAAAACGCCCTGGTGAGTTCTCCAAAATGGATTATGTTTTAAATTTATGTTTTCTGGCGATGTCAAACCCATATTTTTGTTTTGATTTTTCTTTGTAGCTAATAAGAAAAAAAAATTCTAAACGAAGCCAAGGAATTCGTTTTCTTCTACCTAAGCTGAGTCCCCCAATTGGGGGGGATGCGGGTATAAACCCGCCAATATGTCCTAGGTTAAGGCTGCAGCACGACCAAGCCACGATGCCACCTGGAGGGGTCATTAAACACCTTGCGCAAAAAAAATTGCTGCAGCAACGTCCCCCGATAGCAATATAAAACCATTTGAAAGGGGCCCTGCAGAAAAACCCGCAAGAAACAAATAAGCGTGGTGAAAAAGCAGTTTCCCTTTGGGGGGGGAGGTTTGGTCCGATTCAAGAACCCCCAAAAAACCTACTATGACCCTTTCCATGTAAGAAGCTAAGGGAAAATCCTAAAGCTAAAAGCCGAGATATGGCATGCCCTCAGTCCCCTTTAAAGATCCTGGTCCAGAGGGTGCTCAATGGGCATATACCCCAAAAACCCTTTTAGGTCACAATTTTTTTAACCCATTTTTATTTGGGCCAAAAAAATTTTTACAGCTGGAATATGTATCTTCCAAAATGGTGGAGCGGTCGCCATGGACCGATTTATGTACTCTCTTCCCCAGCCCCTCCCCTTTTCTGGGGGGCGCAAGTACCCCAGTCTAAAGATGACCCAGTGGGAATGGAGTAGAGGGTTCAACTGTGGAGAAGTCCCTAGGCCGTACGGAAACCTGAAGTTAACTTATGGAATCCAGGGGGAGACTCAATGTTCAAAACCGGGACTAAACACCCTCAGGGGATTTCCTTAAAGTCAGGGGTTTAGCCGGAGCAAGTACCAAAAGGGGGCCCGAAGGATATTATTTGTTTAGGTTCCTTGCCCCCGGTCTAAGGTGCCCGCGTCCCTACCCCAAAATTATGGGTTGAGGAGGCTTCATGCCCGTGGACAAGTCCCCAGGTGTCAGGAAACCGAAGTCCCCTTACTGGAAGTCCCGGAGGGGCTGGTTCAGAAACCAGGCTAAACAC